>KE504636.1:2327547-2344954 GCA_000441515.1 Elaeis oleifera | reverse complement strand
AATATATATATATTTATTTAAATAAATTAATATTAATATTATATATATATATATATATAGTGAAGGCATTTATGTAGTTTTATGTGTTACGAAGGTATACGCCGAAAAACAAAATAGAAAGACGCACATCCAAAGAGCGAGATTTTGTCGAGACCCCGAAGGAAGCCCAGCAAACCCATGGCCGCGCCTACAGGCTCCACCCTCAGAAACCCTAGCCGTCCCCTCGCCTCGGCCGTCCCCAAGCCCTGTTCCTCCTTCATCGGCGTCCGGATCCCCCTAAAGCCCCAGAAGTCCCGGCCGATCACCTCGGCGATGCCGCCGCCGGCTCCCGTGTCCTGTACCCTAACCCGGAAGCCCGCCGCCGTGGAGGCGGCGGAGAACGGCCGGCGGACGGTGACCCAGAGGCCCGACTCCTTCGGCCGGTTCGGGCGGTTTGGGGGGAAGTACGTCCCGGAGACTCTAATGTACGCACTCACCGAGCTTGAGTCCGCATTCCGGACACTTTCCCACGACGCGGATTTTCAGGTCATCTCTCTCTCCTCTGTCTCCTGTGTGTGTGTGTGTGTGTGTGTTTTTTGAGTTGAATTTTGTGTTTTCATAAAATTTATGATTGAATATTTGATAGAGTGGTTAAAGCTTTGGTTTTGACTCGCTGAATCTTTTTGCTTGTTCATCTTTAACATTTCTAAGTAGTTTCTTTGGGGTGATGTTAGTTTATTTTGATACCATCCAGATATATGAAGAGACAGATAATTTCAGAGGAATAAAACATTCCGTCCCATTAGGAACGGTTTGGTGGTTGGAATTCTTACGGTGAAGAGTAGGATTAAAAGGTCAGGGGATTCAGGTTTTCATCCCATATGGGAAGAGACCTGATATCCCATGGATGAAAAGCCTCATAGGTTTTAAATCCAGTTCTATGTCTGGACGCAAGAAGGAAGAAAAACCTGAGAACTGAGATCTGTCATGCAATAGTCATTTTGGATGGAGAAATGCAATGAATTAAATAAAAACCACCGAAAGGAGATTAAGTTATACTTATACAATAATTAAATTATGTCGTATAAGAGTAAACTTATGATTTACAGATTTAATCAAATATCCACTATTAAAAAGAAAGCGGCAAGCGGCAAGGAGAAGGTCATAGTCATGGTGGAAGACGGTAAAGGGGACATGGAAGAGGGGCTTGGATGGTGATGGTGATGGTGATGGTTGGTGACCTGGCTATAATAAGGGCGGATAAGGGGAAGCAGAAGACAAAGGTTGGATGGTGGTGGATGGCACCAGAAGCAGAAGAGTGAAAGGGATAGGTAGAGGAGGATGGGCAAGTGGTGGAAGGTGGTGGTTAGGTGGCTGTCATTGTGGTAGAGAAAGAGGTGGAGGATTAGTGGTTGAAGGTGGTGCAAGGCACAGCCAGTGTGGATGAAGAATGCTCTAGAGATGAGATGAAAGGAAAAGCAGAGAAATGAGCTCAACAGTTGCAGCCTTAAATTGAAGTCCCCAAGGGGAATTCTTCTTAACCAAGTGGGTTGGGTTTTTCCTCCAACTCTTTTAACCCTAGGTTTGGTGATACAAAGAATCAAACAGGACCACATGGATTTTTTTATCCTCAGGTTCTGGAAATCCAGTGGAATTCAGTCGCTTCTTTCACTTCTGAAACATGCTATTAGTGAATATGTTTTCCTCTGTGATGCCTATTTTCATTAAATCACCTAAACTGAGTCTTTCCTTCTATTTGTGAATATACATTAGAATTTGTTTTCCATGCTCATCCATGTTTGCTTATTGATTAAAAAGTCACACTTTCGGATATCTTTGACTAATGATCGACTGCTTATGTATATTAATATGAATATGGGTCTTTAACATGTTATTAGGATCATTTGCTTTTTTTTCTTTTTTCTTTTTTGTTTTTTTTTTGCATGTAACCATAGCTATTGGTTTGGTGCTCACTGATTTTCTGAACTCCTTCCAGTGTGATTGCACCACTACATGCCGTTATGATGACTATGCAATAATGATCTCTGTGCATTATACAATAATTTGTTGATCTGTAATGAACTGTAATTTGTGTTATTCATGAAGATTCTTACATGCATTAATATGCCAGAACTGCTGGGCTTCTACATAGGTCATGCTTCCTGTAACTTTCTCTATTAGGAAGCCTAGACTGTTAAAAGAATCCATATTAAGGCCTACGTTTTATGAGCATCTTGGAAGATTAAATTCTGATGAGTCAATTGTTAAATACATGTATCTTTTTCTTCAGTTCTTTTCTGGTATGTTGATTGAGAGATACAGTTTAATTGCTGATACCAAGGTAGGTTGACTTCTATACATTCTTTCTCTGTGAACTCTCATCCCTAGCCAATGAATGGTTGATTTGCTAAATTTTATATATGCCCGATTCTTGTGTATCCCCTTGGTTTAGCCAATGAAAGGTTGATTTGCTAAATTTTATATAGCCAATGAATGGTTGGTTTGCTAAATTTTATGCATTCTTCTGAATATCTGCTTTGGATTCTTCTCTTTTAGAAGAATTGGATGGGATTCTTAGAGATTATGTTGGTCGTGAGAGTCCACTGTACTTTGCGGAAAGGCTTACAGATCACTACAGACGCTCTAATGGAGAGGGCCCACACATTTACTTGAAAAGGGAAGATCTTAACCACACTGGTGCCCACAAGATTAACAATGCTGTTGCACAAGCATTACTTGCCAAGCATTTGGGAAGAAACGCATCATAGCTGAGACTGGAGCTGGTCAGCATGGAGTTGCCACCGCTACTGTATGTGCTAGATTCGGTTTGGAATGTGTAGTCTACATGGGCGCCCAAGATATGGAGAGGCAGGCACTCAATGTTTTCAGAATGAGGCTTCTCGGGGCCCAGGTTTGTAGGAAGCATTCATCTTGTACCGTGTGAATGATTACTTCAAGAAATCTGTTTTTCATTGAGATCTACCTATGTTCTAGTATGTTATGCATAGCAAGCCATAATTGATATATTTCTTTCATCACCATGCGTATGCATTTTGCTGTGTAGTCCATAAGGGCTTCCTTTCCTCATTTTCTTCATCTCCAAAGCACTATATTTGAATTTGGAGATGCTCCATGTTCAACCATGTTTGATGGCTTTAGGACCGCCACGTCAACCTTCCGTTGAACTGTTTTTTTCTGTACATCTATCCTTTATATACTTATCTTTTCAAACATATAACTAACACATGGGACAATTTAACACTTGATGTAAGAAACGACTCTTCGGATCTCTCAGATCAATATAATTAAGCAAATGATATCTGTGGATCTGTAGCTGACCAATGTTGTGTTTGAACGTGATAGAAAGTTTCTTTTTCTTACACATCTGGATTCTGGAGTCATTCTGATCTATTATTCTGTTTCATCCTTTTGTTCCCAACTCTGTCATAATATGTAGAAATGCGCCATTTTTTGGGAAGGACATGACATGGAACTTTTTAAACAACAAGTGTTGTTTGACTTTTCTGTTGAGTTACTACCTTTTTACATATTGCAGACTGTGCATTTTATAACTATGCTAACTATTGCCTCTACGCAGGTAAGAGCTGTACATTCTGGGACTGCGACACTGAAGGATGCCACATCTGAGGCCATTCGAGATTGGGTTACTAATGTTGAGTCAACGCATTACATTTTGGGCTCTGTTGCAGGGCCACATCCATATCCAATGATGGTTAGAGAATTTCATGCAGTGATTGGCAAAGAGACGAGAAAACAGGCAATGGAAAAGTGGGTGGAAAGCCAAATGTTCTTGTTGCCTGTGTTGGTGGTGGTTCAAATGCAATGGGACTCTTTCATGAGTTTGTTGATGATGCCGACGTAAGGTTGATTGGTGTAGAGGCAGCTGGTTATGGATTAGACAGTGGTAAGCATGCTGCAACCTTAACAAAGGAGAGGTTGGGGTTCTGCATGGTGCCATGAGTTATTTATTGCAAGATGACGATGGACAATAATCGAGCCTCATTCCATAAGTGCTGGGTTAGTATCGTGATTCTAATAATTGGTTTTCCGATGGTTTTATGTGACATGTTGATCTGCCATCTCTAGGTTAACTCTGATTATTTCCTGTTTGATATGTTAGCTTGGACTATCCTGGTGTTGGACCAGAGCACAGCTATTTGAAGGATATTGGACGTGCTGAATACTATAGTGTCACTGATCAGGAGGCTTTGGAAGGTAGTAGAAGTTATGAATCTTGTGGATACTTATTTTTGATTCCTATGTTGCTCTCATACTAGATGATATGCTTATTATAAAGAGAATATGCCAATTTTACTCTGCTGTATTTAAATGTTTCACTTGTTGCTTTGTGAATATTTTTTGATGGTGCATCTGAACTACATCTTAGCATCTCTTGGTTTTAGTAGATCTTTCAAGGAATAAATGTTTTTGAACATCTGATTATGTGACTGCCATTTTGCTTTGCAAATATAACTCTGCAATCACAAGATACATAAGTTGTTACTGAGAAGGAACTTGCAGGTTTGTATGTTTCAGATGAGGTTGTAGAAAAAGTGTTTTAGATTGTAAGCTTATATTCAAGTTTCTGAGAATGCGTGGGTTTTAGTAGATGGATGAAGATTAACATTATATATTCAAAGAAGAAAATAGGCAACATTTCTTGTACTGTGTTTTCTCTTCTAAGACTAGGATATGAATTAAGTTATTGGAATAAAAGCAAAATCTTTGTTAAAATTAATATAATTTAAATGTTAAGCAACAACAAGACCGTTGACATCTTGTATAATAGCCTTAGTTTATTAACTTCTAAAGAATCATGGCAGAAAATTTTAATTACACAGCCAGAAGCAGATGCTCATAGTACATGTAGTTGTAGAACCTAAATATTGTTCCAGTAAAGGTGCAATAGTGATGGTATTCCTTAATCATCCTATTGTAGTCATTAGTATTTGACAAAGGAAGAAAGAATGAAAGAAATATCGTGGTGTTCTCTTTGAAGAATACGTTATGGGGATAAAACTCATGTCACTCGTTGAAGAAGAATACCTAGCTATATAATATGGTCACTACATTTAGTTATTCAGTAAATAATTGTTAGATCCTCTCAACTTTGTGTGCATTCATGACTGAAAACTAACTTGGCTAATGTCACCTTCGCTGTATGGTTAAGCATCAATTGCAAGAAAAAATTGCGAAGCCTGCATCCATATATAGTTCATGATCAGTTCCTCTTTCCCAATAATTTTTAATATCTCAAAATTTTTGGAATGTTCTTCCATCAAATATGATAGTCTCAAATGGTCATCTATTATAGACATTGATAAACACAGCCTCTCTGTCTCTGCGCGCCCGCGCCCATGTGCATCCGTGCTTGTGGGGATGTCTTCTTCTCAACTTCCTTTCTTCCCTTTACTAGTGCTTTTGGATGCTTACCTAACCCTCTTTTTCTTGTGGAATGAGAATATGAAAGGCCTTTTACTGTCAAAGGAGTGATAATTATTATTACCATAAAATCATATTATATGTCATTTTCTTAATTCCTTTTCATACCGATTCATTGTCCGCAGCTTTTAAGCGTCTATCTCAGTTGGAGGGCATCATCCCAGCCCTAGAGACTTCGCATGCATTGGCCTATTTGGAAAACTATGCCCAACGCTACCCAACGGCACAAAGGTGGTAGTGAACTGCAGCGGCAGAGGAGACAAGGATGTCCATACTGCTGCGAAATACCTTGAGCTCTGAAAGATGATCATAGCCTTCCATTCTTCATGTGGCGGATAGCAGGAGAAAAATACAAGATTTATTATTTACTTGAACAGTGTTGTTATGTGTACCTTGTTCTGAATGAATGAATGATCAATAAAACCTTTGCATTGTTGTGTTTTTACATGGCATTTAAGAGTGCCATTGTTTTTTTTTTTTTGTTATAATGACAAAGGATGCCAACTGCGGGTTAAAAATGAGCTTGTATGATAAAAATAGGACTCCGCTAGCAATAAAGAGATGACAACATTTTACAATTTAATAGACAGAAGCAAACAGGGATATAGCTAATAGTCAAGTGGTTGCACCCATTCAAGGGAGCAGGTTCTTTGTCCATCATTTCTGAGGTGTCATCTGTGGTTGCTTATTGTTCTCATTATTGGAAATATGCAGTGTCACCGAAGCTAGCAGGTCTTTATTCCTTTTATTTTCCTTTTTGGTAATAAAGGCAGTAGTTCAGGAGATGGAGTTAAATGATAATTCAGGGGCGAACAATAAACTATTGAAATTGTTCTCCCTTGGTCCAGATTAAAAGTTGTTGATTATTAAAATGTTTTTCATCATTTCAGGAACCTAGCCTTGTTAATTTTCACATAAACTAGTACCGACCTCGTTAATTAAATCGGTGGTGTGCCTAATGATGTCAGGAATTTGATGGAATTAAAGAGAAATTTATCATTTTATTCTCATGGGCATGAGGTTCATTTTGGCTCGGGGGTATGGTCAATGAGAAAAAATTTTCTTCTCTCGTGGAATATAGATTTTTTAGGTTTCTCATGGATGGGAGTTGGAGTTTTTTTTTCAAAAATACTTTTAAAATCATAAATAGGACAGGATAAGATTTTTATTTATTAAAATATAATAAGTATTTATATAATTATTTAAAAAATAGATATCCAATCAAATATAAGTCATTTTGTAATGTGCTATCTTATGATCAACTGAGCATGTTCAAATTATTTTTTCAAATTCATATCCATAGAAATCAATTTTAAAAAAATATTTAATAAAAAAATTCTTTCTACAAACAAAACGAATTCAAACTTCAACTACAGCTCTAAACAAACATCAATATTCAGTTGTCAATCAATGCCGTAAGTGCATTACTTTCTGTGCACAAGAGAAACAAATTATAGGGCCATCTGCAGCACCATGCTTTGTCTATTTCAATTACAAACCCTGGATTTTTGTTCGTTTGATAGACCAAATTTTGGTGTCTCTATCGAACCTCACCGTTACAGCCAACTCCTAATAAAACTTTGAAGCTCCATCCAAGAAGCTCAACGTGTAAGACCTCCCACTTTTTGGTCGAAGGACATCTTGGAACTGTCATCCACTCGGTATGGACCTTTCCTCTACTCTAATGATGTATATGATTTGTCTTCTGCGTTTTTTCCAAAAACAAAAGGTTCTAAAGAAGCTAGAAGTTTTTTTTGTCCCCCGACATGTCACATAGTGCTATCAAGTATTTATTTTCTAAAAACAGTACAATTTTATTTAAAAATTACAGCAATGCTTTCTTCCAGCAGTTTCAAGCATGTTCTTGGTAAACATTGGATTACATTAGTTCCACCAGCCCAATGCTTGGCCAACTGATTGGTTCCTTGTATTTTGAGGTCCTCTAAAATCTTTGGATTATTGCAGGTAGAGTAACTTTTTAAGTGCACATGCATCCCCAAATCTTCCATTGTAACTTATAGACAGTAGCAGGTCCCATTTGCTTTTCATGCTAAATCTCATGACATGGACCACCAAATCTCGTGGTGGAATGCAACCTCCATGGGCTCGTATGTTGCCAGCTCAACACGACACAAAGGTCGAACCCTTGAGCTAACCAACTAGTATGGGTAAGTACCTTTGTGCCTCTATCTAGGGGTGGCAATTGATTGAGAGGTCAATATAGGACATCAACATACAAAACATTGACCCATACCTGAACAAACAAAATTTAGGTCTAGACCACTCCAATATATATATATCCAGACCTTGATAACCCATTTGACCTGTATGACCTGTAATATAATCTAATTTGCAAGTGTCACTTCTTTTTTTTTTTCTTGATAACCCAACCTAACCCATCTAATAGGAGCCTTGCAGCTTATCATGACTGGAGATGGCAAGGCCCCAGCACCGGAAGTTCAAAAGTTTCTCCTCTGTGCTGTGATGTACCTGCCATGGAACGAATAATTGATTCTATCCAAATTAGGGGAACAAACAGCTCATCCTTAGTAAACCACTCAGCCCCTTTGCACTTCCTGCTCTTCAGAAAAGCTAGGGCACAGAAAGCAGTATCCACATGGAAGGAAGAATAAGATAATTGTGCAAGCAAAGCAGTTACACATATTGGTTTGCCTCACCGGAGAAACATTGTCAGATAATTTCCAGCCATTATTTCAAACTACACTTGTTTGTGGCTCAAAAGGAAAAAAGAGGTTTGCGTATGATAATCATACCAACGACTCTTGGGGAAAACAGCACAGATCTTCAATCCGTAATTATTAACCATATAAACTATATCCACAACAAGCTGCTGCTGAACCCTGCCCAAAATCGAGTCAGCCACCACCATCATGTTGCACGGCTGTGCATATATAAAACCGATCTTGTTACAGGATCCTCCAATACCTTTGAACCTTACTGCTTTGCCTGCATCACAAGACCAAAATTTGTTAGAGTTACGACACTGGCTACCGTTAGCACCACTCATGTCTATGATATCTAATAGTAAGCACTATAATTATGAAGTCTTTTACAAATTAATGAATCAACAATGCAGAGATATTATACTAAATATACTTGTCCCTGAGATATTACAAGCCACCACTAATAGTTGCACCATGAATTATTGGTCCTCCCTGAATTCTTCTAACATATGTATAATGTCTAACTTGCAATCATCCTTGCAAACCTAGCATATATAGAAATCATGCTAAATTAACTTTAGCCCCAGAGAACCACACGCCATCAGCAACAGTTGTCACTTACAAATCATTGGCTCTTCACAAATTCTTTAACCAAAGTATAATATCTGACTTGCATCATGAGCATGATTTCCTGCCAGACAAGGGACTTGGGAGGAGGGGCTCCTAAATTCAACAGTTGACGGGGCTGAGATGGTAAAACTCATACAAGGCATCTGTATATGATGTCATTCTGTCATTATTAGGAAAAGAATGTTCCACGCATTCAAAATTTTTGCACAAAGGCTGATTACAGATGGTCAAAAGATCAGTCAAATGTGGCCTAAATTAATGGCATGTGATGGGGCAAATGTAGTGGCTGTTATAAATATTATTGCATCTAATTCCTGAACCCTAGAAATGTTTCCCAAGTAGTGTAATATCCTAATGTTTTTCTTCTTTTGCAATTTCTAGGAATAAGGTTCTTAGAATGTAATCATGAATCTTTAAATGCACTTTTCTGGTTGATTGTTTATAATATAGATATCACAGAAATTAATATCCTGAAAAACAAATTTTCCACATAAAAAGATTTATGAATTAATTTTCTGCATTCATTGGTTGAGACTTAATTCAAAATGAAATCATGAAAACAACGAAACAATGATATAGTCCAACTCATTTATTCCAATGTTTTGTACAGACCTGCTTCCAGAACACTTGCCAACCAAATGGACCTACATAACTCCACAACATAGAGGATATTGACTTGAGGACCAATTATATTTATTACTACTTCTCATTCAAGCATTGAATTAAACATGTAACATTAACGCTCCACTCGTTCAGATTTTTCATTGATTTGTGCAATCTGTCTCTTGGTTCGTACTGTAATACTTTATAAAACATCAGCAGTTTAATTTTATTTTTAGAAGTGATGCATACAGACAATCAACAAACAAAGATGTACAAAAAATGCACTTTTGTAGTTTGGACCATTCAACAGGATGCACAAGTTTCCAGCTCATGATTTCATTGTGAATTAAGTCCAAGTAAGGGCTTTTCTGTCATTCTCAAAAAAATAATGCGACCATATCCTATTTCAATAAATATAAAAAGGAATACCTGAGAGTATAAGAAAGTCCCAAGGATGGCGATGGCAGCTCCAAGCGCATTGATGGGTTGGACAGGTGTATGGAAGATTATGATGGAAGAGACAATGACAGATATCCGCTTCATGGTGTTACCAATACTAAATGTCAAGGGAGAGATCTCATCCAAGGACATGTAGGAAACCTGGTTGTACAAGTGGTAGAAGATGCTCTGGGCTGCAACCCACCTGCCATTTGTGGTTTCAAAGCCACATAATTTTCGTCATTAACCAAAACATATTAAAGAAAATGTACACCTAATATGGTGGTAGTAAGTTCAAAATTGGCTTCAATGAAGCATGTTCTACATGTCAAGTGCAACAATAAACAAAATTTTGCCCATATAGAATCAGAAAGTCAAAGGAAAAAAAAAGGTAATTGAAAATTGGTCAATGGTGTAATTCAATATGAACCTTCTAACTAATAAATATACGGCAAATTAGAAAATACAGATATGAAGACTTAGAAATTAAATTAGAAACCAAAGAATCACAAGAACCTTCACTCATCAAGTGAATAACATGAAACATTTACTGCAAGCACACAAAATTAAATCTTCCAATTACAATAGATTACTGTGCACTTTTAGGACCGCATGACAGTTAACTAATTTAATCATCTCCCATCCTGACAACGACCATTTGGAAAATACAAGTCCTTTCAACTTCCGGTAACAATAGCACAGGTAAAACAGATAAATGGTCATAATCAGCACTCTAAATTACTGTATTGGTGACAAAAAGAGTTTGAAAAGAGAGGCCTAGAAACAGGGTTGTGCTTACCAGATGAACTGGGGACCAATCTGTGAAAGTGCCGTCTCCCAGCCAGCAGACCACATCTGGGGTCCTTCAATTGCAACAGCAAAAGGTGTGAGTATCAAGAACGACAGCATCGAGAGACAAGCGTAGTAGTTCATCCCGCTAACCGACTGCCCCTTCATCCCCCTCTTGGAGAAGATGTTCCGGAACACAAATGCCAGGTTGGATATCATAGCACCCATAAAACCTGAAATCACAACAAACGTCCACTGACACCTCACCAACAAACTCACCATATGAAATAGATCGAAAAAGATTGCAACTTTCAGAAGTTCCCACAATAGCCCTCAAATTTTGAAGTACTCAAATTGCCCTTGAACTCTGCCAATTCAACAATATTGGTTTGAAAGGTAAGTAGCAATGGACCCAGTGCAGCTAAAGTGGTTTGGAAGGCAATAAAGGAGCTCTGAAAGTGAAAGGGCCATAAAAGAAAATGGGGGGTGTATTTGAAAGACAAAATCATCAACTAAACAAAATTTCCAACTTTCCTTTTTGCCGCTTCAATATTTTGACTAGATATAAAGTTTCAGAACAGATAAAAGAGTTGAAATGTCCAAGTCAATTCTTCAATAAATCAAATAAAGAAAAGGTTATCTAGGTTACTTTTATCATCAAATACATAAAATTATTTTCAATTGGTTTACGAGCTTTGGGCCAGTGAATACTAATCCACGAGACAAAACCAAGTGTATTAACAACCTGATTCGCATATAACGTCATATCTTAAGATTCGTAAGAATATTGAAACAGCAATTTAAAATCAAACAAACACAAGCTGCAGGAACTTTTTTAAAGAAAATTTTTGCAGTTCCTCTTCATACCAATCATGTTAAAATTGAGCTCCGTGACCGCGGCAAGAGCACAACCGCCTATAATTGGCAGAAGAGACAGATAAACCGGCACCGGAAATGTCTCTCCCAGCAGAAATCTCGACACCAACACGCTGAACGCTGGCTCCCCACTCTTAATTATATGAGTAAACGACACCGCCACCTTCGACATGCTCACCGTCGCCGCCACATGCCCAATAGTATGAGCCACTGCCACCTGGTGCAAAGAAAACCAATCTCTAAGAACCACAATAAGCAGCAATACAAACCCAACATCCAACGAAAGACTCGATTTTATTACCGGGAAGAGGGCTTTCCAGAAGTTGAAGTCGGTCTTTGGGGCCTCGGCGATCCTGGTGGCCCAGGAGATCAACATCATGAGGGAGCCGGTGGCGAGGGAGAGGGTGGACGTGAGCCAAGGGTAAGGAAGGCATTGAGGACCTTCTTGTTATAGATGTTGAACACCACGTTGAGAGCCCACCAGGTGGCGAAGTAGATCCCGATCTTTACCTTCTGGGCAGCGGCTGAAGGAGTCTCCTGTTGGGAAATCTCCACGTTCTCCGAACTATCGGCCTCGTATGCCTCGCGCTTGAACCCGAGCCCCGGGCTTCGCGGCGGAGAGGAATCCATCGCGGGAAGAGAAGCCAAAGCCCTCCGGGGATGCGAGGTAGAGGGGTTTCCGCGAGGAAGAGAAAGATTAGGGTTTTGACTGCCGTGATGGAAGGAAGGATCGCGAGCTTAGGTCTTGGAACTGCCGATTTAGACCGGACGAGATCGGCGACGCCCAAGGCCGCCGCGGGTTGCTTCAAAGAGGAGATCATGTTTCCGATCGATCGGTTCGAATGAGGAAGAGATCAAGACCCGAACTTTAGGGTTCCCACTGGCGGACAAACCAATGGAAGACTTAAAAAAAGGCGATTCGATCGAGCTTTCTCCGGGCGATGAGAACAAAGGTAACCAAGGAACCCAAAAGATCCCTCTTTTCCTCGTTCCGGCGCCTAAATTCCCGAGAAAACCCCAGAAAAAGCGCGGCTTTCTCTGGTTTTCCGAGCAGAGGCGCCAAGAAAAGAGATCGAAAATGATCGAGCGATACTCCTCAATCAACGAAGCTCAACATGGAGAAAAAAAATCCTAGGACGAGGCAAGTGGAAAGGAGCGCCTATATACCCAACTCTAGGATTTTATAAAGCCCTATCCTAAAAATCTGGGAGACTGGAGATCTGGGCATGGCAAGATGGGGAAGAGAGAAGTTTCCGGAGTAGACGGGAAGGTGGGTTGGTGAGCGAAAGAGAGAGAGAAAAGTTTCTCACGGAATTTGACCATTTTATTCCCGGAATGCCCCTGGATGGCCTTTCTGGGAAATTAGGGGCATGACAGATCTCGCGGCTCCTTACCAACCCAGGAGGTGAGCCCCTGGATGCCCTCGATGGATCTATCGTCAGCATATGCGCATAACTTATTTGCTATATAATAAATAAATTCTTATACTTTGTCTTTATTAATATTTAATTTTATAATATTTTTTAAAAATATGAAAGGTGCATGTACAGAAATATTGTATAGCCGATCTTCTGCCTATTAGATGATGCAGCATTTTTTCTTTTTTTCTCTCTTTTTTTTAATTTATAGCGACAAGAGCATTTGTTATAATTTAAATTAGAATAATTTTAAAAAAATATAAAAATATGTGATGAAGAATGGCAAAATGTTTGTTAATGTACCAATGAAATTAGAAACTTATTCGGCCACATAGAAGTGTTGTTATCGGACATAAGGAACAGTGAAATTGAAATGAACAAATCATTTTGTAGATGGATTTATGATTGGACCTATCTATTATTCAAAATTTTTTTAAATCAAAATTAAAATAAATCAATATCTATTTTATCTCCACTGGACATTAGGCCTGCCGCACAACCTCTCCTCCCACCCCTCCGAAAAAATTGCATGCCCAATGGTTATGTTGGTGCACACCATCGATCACTACAATATATTACTGTGGGTCAATCACTGCATGCTTGCGCATTGATTTCATTCATCGTGTTTGTCTCAATAATTATTGTACGATAGTACATCATAGTAATTGGCAGCATGCATTAATTTGTCCTTGCCCCCCCCCCCCACAACAAAAGAACAGCAAAAATGAAAAAAAAAAGAAAATGATAACTTGAGTTCAAAGAAGGTTCACCTTCAATTGATGGCCTAGATGGTGTGATCTACCTTAAGTCCCCATGGCAGAGACTAATCAACCTAACGTGATTTTAAGCCATATCTTATCGAACATGTTACCAAAAGCATTGTGATTCAGTCTGACCTAGCCTAACAAAACCCTTGATTGGGTTCAATTGGCATGAGAGTCTAATTCAAAATATCAGCTTATTAGGTTAGGTAAGTTTGGGTTGCCATGTGTTGGAACAATATTTAAAAATCAGATATGATTTAAGAAAATTAATAAAATTTATTTATAAAATTATAAATAACTTATATAACATGAAGACATAAAATTAATCAAATTCAAAAACATGTTGGATATTATCGTAAGACGTATTTTCTGATCCTCGTACAGAAATAATTGGAAAAATCACTCCAAGATATGATCGGGATCCCTCGTCTGCAAGCATGATCGTGAAAAAGGTTAATGAAGACTCTTTCAGCATCCAGAAAATAACCAGAAAGAAATAATAATTGAAGAGGAGATATTAGAAGAAAAGAGGAAGAGACTTAGATAGAATGTTCAAATCAGATTTTAAGATGGTCTTTATAGCCATCTAATATGACCGTTTATGGCCGTTATGAACATTGAGACTTTTAATGACCCACTAAGATCTCTAATAAGAAGTCCAACGGTCAAAACCTTTAATATATAGTCCAACGGTCATAAATAAATGAGATTAAATGCACATGACTGTTGGTAATTAGGAGCCCAACGGTCAGAAATTAAAATCAAGTAATAAAATTTAAATATTTAAATAATAAATTAAATACTTAGAGGGTATTATAGAAAATTTTGAGTTTTTCTCCAACAATCCCCATAAAACTTAAATTTTGTAAAAATTATAAAATAAATAACACAAATTTTTGGATGTTTATGCTATACAATGGGTAAGGTGACTTAACCTTACTTAGTGCGAGTAATTTTCATCTAAATAAATGGAGTGAATCAGATCTTGAACTATATTCTTTTGGTCAAGACTTCAATTACCACACACATAGTATAGAGATTCTTCATCGCTAGTCCGTGCATTAGTGATCCTGCACAAGTATCTTGATTTTTCATGAGAGTTGCTAGAGATTGTCAAAATCTCATATCCGCGGTCATGTACGGATACTCTCACATAGGTGAGCTCCTCCAGGAAAGTGTATAGTGTTACATCTCATAGAAATACCATCTTTGATCTCATTCAGAGTTACAGCTCTTCCTAACCACTACATAAGAATACTAATCATCATAGGGATGGGGTGGAGTCTATGACTCTTATATCAGGTAAACCACATGTACTTCCTGACTAACCAATTAGTTGTTGTTACCACATTAAACCTTCTTTAAAGATTCTCCTATCATAGAGATTGGGTTTCCACTATTGGAAGGTCTATTATAGGCAAAGCCCCATCCCCTCGATGACTTTAGGACCTTAGTCCTATTTAAATCTTTTATAAAGTAGACAGATAAAAAGTTTACCCCCACAATTTTTGAGGTATACCAAAATTTATGGTATCGACTATGTCTTATAAATGTCCAGCCATGTCATTAGAATAAAGTAAAATAGAAAATATTTCTTTATACTATTCATCATTTCTTAAAAGATGAGATTTCAATGGATAGATAAAAAAAAAATAACATATGCATTAAAACTCTAGCATATCCCTTTTATGCAGCTATTTCATATAATTTCATTCCTTGACCCTTGCTCTTGAGATTTTATAAAACAAAGGGTTTTATGATGCATATTTGTCCAGTCTTCTTTAATTTTCTTCTTGAACATTAGAAACAAAGGATTACCAAACATGCACCAAGGGTTGTAACATTTTTCCTAATAGTTAGCAAGTGAATATTCTGGAGGAAACTCACATAACTAAGTAGGATATATGAATGCCAATTTGTTAACATAACAAAGTAGAGATGATGTTGAAAGAATTAAAAGAGTAAGAGAGAGATGCAATAGCTTATGAAACTTTACTGTTCAAGTGAGAGAAATTAGATTGATTTGGTGAGCTAGTTTAGCCAATGAAAACTCCAAAATATGAGCAATTTCATATGATCAAAGGAATGTAATATTACCTGCTTAGAGGCAAGCCATCAATGCACTTGGTCAGACCAAGCAGCCTGAAGAATCTGATCTAAACTAACTATGCACAAGCTTTTAAATTGACCCCAAGGGCAGCTTAGGCTAAAAGCACACGAAGCCCAAAAATTGTTACAGTGGACTCAGGCTTAGAAGTGAGCTAGGATCTTGCTTAAGTATTTTGAATCATACCTGATGTTGGGTCTAGGTGCAACAGGTCAAGACATCATGGTGTTCAATTGATAGACCTCACGGGCCTCATGGCAAAACCATATATTGCTTCAAGGCTCGAAATTTAGAGTAAAGTGAATCAATTTGAACGAGATAGGGATAGCGTAATCCTTGCGATCTGATGAAGACTCCTCTGACTTGCAAAATCAGTCAAGAATCAGATGGAGATCCTCCGATTTTTGACCTTTCGATGCTTAAGTCAGTCCAAACCTTAAGAACAGAGGTGGAAAGAGTGAAAAGTAAGAGAAATCGAACGAAACTAGAAGATAACTCAGTATAAGTCAAGAGCCTGGCTTAACTTCCTACTGATAGAGTTTTTCCCAATTTTTGAGAGCTAAACTTACTGATGGAGGATCCCTGACCCTCTATTTATAGAGGAGATGATGAGGCCATTTTAGAGTTTGTTAGGTCATTAGGAGAGTCTGTTAGGCGGTTAGAGAGCTATCATAAGTGAGCTGGCATACAGCTATGCATATGAGCTGGACATGAGATCATGGCCAGCTGTGACTTGATTGAGAAAATCGCTGTGAGCATTTACAGAATAGCCAAGTCAATAGTCAAGTCCGTCATAAAAATAGCTCACTTCAGCAAAAAATCGGGATGAAATAAGGATGCTGTAACATTCCAGGATAGAGAAGCGTTCAAGTCGGTATATACCCGACCTGAACATTTCTACTAGTAGAGGTCCGAAAAATATAAGGACTTCTTTGTTTAGATCGATAAAATACCGATCTGAATCTACTTTACAGGTAAATTGGTATGTTGGTATCTGACACTTTAAGATTTGATCTCATATGATGATGCTATGTGTCTCGAGACTGATTTTATGCACCAACATTTTATCCCCCACTTCCTATGTCCGTAGTGATAATATTCTGATCGGACTTAGAAGTAAGAGCATCTTCATAGGATTTTCATCAATTTAGAAAGTATTCACCATAAAAGTTGAATTTTACCAACCGAGATGTCTTATTTCCAATTAAACTTCTCTGGCCTAAATATTCACTGTTCAGGAGATCTCCTCTCCATGTTTGAATTTTGGATTGATTTTTTACCGATTAGGAGAACTTATCTCTATGCTTGAATTTTCGATCTAATTTTCATCGATCAGGAGATCTCATCTCCGCATTTGACTTTTGGATCGATTTTTTACCGACTATGAGATTTTATCTCCATGCTTGAATTTTTGATCCGATTTTCATCAGCCAGGAGATCTCATCTTCGTATTTGACTTTTGGATCGATTTTTTACCGATTAGGAGATCTTATCTCCGTATTTTACCTCGAGATTCTCTGGACTGATGTCGCTGCCGCTTGGAATAAATGCACTGATAGAGAAACTCAATCACACAGGTAGCTGCACCGAGAGGTTCATCTTCAGTTCTGATGGGTTGCCACCATATACTGCTAGGTATCATTGATAGATTTTGAG
>KE504636.1:2282262-2317336 GCA_000441515.1 Elaeis oleifera | reverse complement strand
ATCTACATCCTCCCTGCTCTCCTTTCTCTCCTCTTCACATCCAAGAAGTTAGACATTCATCTGGCAAAGGTGCAAGGCGTGGTGACGCCTGGAACAGAAGGCAGCAGGACTTCTTCGACAGGCTGCTGCTCTAACTTCAGGAAAACTTTTGAAGATCTTCCTAATCAGATTTAGATCTGATTTTTGGAACATAGAATCATGAGGAGAAGACGTTCCAGATCCTACCTGAGTAGATACTGATAGAGGTCAAGCACTTACGTGGCTACATCAGAACCTCAGGCAGTGCTACGATCATCTACAGGGTAATTAGATTACCCTTGAGGTATGTTTATGTTTCTCATACTTTTAGATTTAATTTTAGATTTTAAATATCAGATAATAAAATTAGATCTAATAGATATTAGATCTGAAATAGAGTAGGATAAAAATTTAAATTATTCTGCTCCAGATTTGATGAAATCTGGAAGATTCTACACAGAAAAAAGGCGATTTTTCCTTCATGCACTGCATCTCGATAGCACAAAATTAATTGCTTGGTTAAAAATGAAGGGACTTGATCTTTCAAGAAATGATCTGCCATATCTTTTCTCATCATTACTTGGATGAGTGATTTGAAAATATCAAATAAGAGCACGGCAAATGTCAATGCTCGGTTGGCTTGTCAACTTGGGCATGGATCGGTCTGATGTGGTAGGATCTGAGGGAAGGTGTGTCTAACCGTCATTTGACCGAGTGTTGGATTGACAACAAGTAGCACAAATCGGCAAGGAGACCAGTTAATCCTAACCATCGATCCACCTATAAAAGGTTTTTTACCCCCGATCACTGTTCATTTCTCCCATTACATTACGGAGGTGTTGTTGAAATATTTTCAGAAACTCCTCAATGTCGAATGATCATCAGAGACTGTGAGGAGCCTCGTTAGAGTGAGAGAGGAGGAATCCATTTCATCTCTAAGAGAGTTTCATCAATCTCTTTTTAGGTAGCAGTCCTCCCTCACTCACTCTTTTTCAATCATAGGGTAGCCTCCCTTCTTTTTTTGAGTCCTTTTATTTTTTTTGTACTTTTTTTTTCGAGAAACATGTCTTACGGAACT
Source organism: Elaeis oleifera (assembly GCA_000441515.1). Classification (NCBI taxonomy): domain Eukaryota; kingdom Viridiplantae; phylum Streptophyta; class Magnoliopsida; order Arecales; family Arecaceae; genus Elaeis; species Elaeis oleifera. The sequence goes on along the minus strand of KE504636.1, from coordinate 2,316,240 downwards.
AAGAAAGGGAAAGAGACCTTAGATGAGGCACAGATTAAATCGACCCAGTCCTTTTTGACCATGGAGCTAGAAAATACATCTCGGGACCCTGAGACCGACTTGTTAGGCGAGGGGAGTTTGGATGACGGTGCGAAATTTTTCATGCATGATCTCACAGACTACCTTGGTCCAGAGATAGAGAGATCTATTTTCATCAAGGAGAATCTCATAGCACTTAGAGACAAATATGATATAACCGATGAATACGAAATGTTAGTGTTGGATCGAGAAGGTCGAGTCTCTGATCCTTCTGAGGGCTGTATAGTTTTCTACAATAAATCTCTTCAATCTGACCTACGATTTTTCTTGCATCTTTTTTCTATAATATTTTTGATTTCTATAGAGTCATCCCACTTAAATAACTCCAAATGCCATTAGAATGATCATAGTATTCATCATCATATGTGACTTCCTTCATATAGACCTTAGAATCTTCTTGTTTAAATCTCTAGTCCTCTTAAAAAGGCATTCGAGTGAGAAGGACTGATGGTACTTCTCATCTCGGAAGGGTTGTAAATTTAGATCCAGCTTGCATTCTTCCATGCACGGCTGGAAAGTCCATTTTTTCTTGTTCAAGCTTCTATCCCATGGGGTTTTAGGATTTTATGGGGTAATCCGAACATCAAACATAATTCTCATGATGAAATTCTCCTCGGATATGAGGTGGCTTACTCCACCCTGATCACCACCAGAGCACCCAAGCTTTCCACTTTGATAAACGATCAGGTATTGTATGATGCTGGAATCAGTCTGTATTCTCCTCGGGGTAAGATCGGACTGTTTTGTTTTACTTTTTTCTTTATCTTCAACATTCTGAAACATATATTTGATGTAGAGATGAGATTCAATCCAGCAAAGATGGAGGAGAGGAAGAGGAAGGATTAGTCGAAATCGTCTGCTACTGCTCCTGCACCAAAAAGAGTTAAAGGTGCGGACTCTCTTCCTGCCTCGGAGCCATCCCGATCATCCTCAACAACTCCCTCCCCGATCACCTCGAGGAGAAGTGAAGCTTCCTGGAGACCGTAGAATCCTTTTCGAGTATTATCATTGGAACTGCCTCGTCAATCCACCGTGGTGAGGATTAAGAACAATAGCGTCCTCCTGTACCATCCTCTAAGGAGTTCGGGCAAAAAATATTCACACTTTTTGAAGCACCATCAAGTTCAACCGAAGGGGGTGCCGTCACAAGGATGACACTCCTAGAGCGACCCCGACTAGATCGAAATCTTTTCGAATCCGTCATGCTGACCGTCGATCTGAAGGTGCATCGAAAGAATAAATCCGAGGAGATCACCAATCACAGATTTGAACATCTCATGCATGTGAGTACCCCTTTTTTTATTATTTCGGTGTATGACTAATTTGAATTTCTTGTCTTGCAGATCGCTATAGATTTTAAAGTCATGTGAGAACATGGCCTATCTACTGAAGAATAAAAAGGCCATGGACATCAATTTAATAATCCTCCAAGAAGAGAAGAAGGAGTTCGAACCTGTTGTCGGACTCAAACACCAACTCGAAGAGAAGCTGAAAACTTTGAAGGAAAGAATTAGAAATAAATGAGTAGGAGAAGAAGATCTTCGACTTGCATACTATTGTTGAAAAAGTAAGAATTGGAGCCAAGGTTTAAAGAGGTAGAAAAAGCCAATGAAGCTCGAGAAGGCCATCGAGGCTTGAAGAGACAAATAAAGAAGGAGCAAGACAAGGCAGTGAAGGCAGTGGAACTGTACAAGACTTTCGAGAAATTCGAGGATAAAGTGTTTGAGAGCTCTGAGGGTGCGTATGACTACGGCTTCAGCCAATATCGCAATCTGATCAAGAAGTTATATCCCGAGATAGACATCTCCAAAGTCATTCTAAAGGTGGTCGTCGAGATGGACGTGAAAGGAGATATTGAATTATCCCCAAAATAGCAGAGGAGCCAGCAAAGCAATCGGATTGGCCAACTATCGAGGTGAACGTAACAGAAGCCATCGCTGTGAAGTCCATATCTGTGGTACCTCTGACAGAGACTGAAGACCTCGAGGCCGGTAGGAAATCGGATCCTACCCCAACTATGGAACCAGCCATTGCGGACACTTCTTGGGATGTACCGATCTAATACAGATCTTTTTGGTTCTCCTTTTCTGAAATGTGTAAACCCGATATGGGTCCCTGTCTTTGTAATTTCTTTACATATCAATGCAAAGGATATTTTCTTAAGCATATCTGAGTCATGTAATCTAACAAACCTTATCGCTAGCCAAGATGAAATAATTATATGTATCTTTGTAACTCGATAGAATCGAAAATTGATTAAATATTTCAACAGAATTGAAGACTGATAGCTTTAAGTTCACCCACCGTCAATTAATTAAAAATGAACTGGATGTACCTTTATTTACATGACCGTAGATGGATCAAGCCTTAAAATTCAATCCGAAAGTCAGAGTTTTCAAGAGAACTCAAAGATAATCTCGTTCTAGATATTGATGTAACCTTAGTAAGAAATTGATGTAAAACTCCTCTGATTTTGTATCTGGCATAAATCATCGATCGTTAGGGGAATAAAGTCTTCTGAGACTTTTCCACATCGAGATTCGGAGGAACACGGGGAATGCATATGCCATTTGGGTCCTTATCGGATTGAAATCCAGATTAAAACATCATGCCCTACGGGGCTTTACTAGATTGGAGTTCGGATTAAGATGTTGTGCCCTACGGGACTTTATCGGATTGAGATCCAGATTAAGACATCATGTCCTACGGAGCTTTATCGGACTAAAATCCAGATTAAGACGTCGTGCCCTACGGAGCTTTATCGGATTGAAATCTAGATTAAGATGTTGTGTCCTACAGGACTTTACCGAATTGAAATCCGAATTAAAATATTGTGCCTATGGGGCTTTACCAGATCGGAATCCAGATTAAAACGTCGTGTCCTATGGGGCTTTATCGGATTAAAATTTGGATTAAGATGTTTTGCCCTATGGGACTTTACCAGACTGAAATCCGAATTAAGATGTCGTGCCCTATGAGGATTTACCGGACTGAAATTCAGATTAAGATATGATGCCCTACGAAGCTTTAAAGAATCAAATTTAGATATATGAGAGGATATGATGTTCAAAATAGAGCTTGTCAGGATATTTTCATTGATAATATTTTTAAGATTTTTAGAATTTTAAGTACAGAGAATAGTAGATCCATCTAAATTTTCAATTCTATAAGCCCCTAAGCGAATTACATCAGTGACTCGATAAAGTCTTTCCCAATTAGGAGCCAATTTACCTTGCTCAACAGACTTTGAAACTTTAGCTCATCTCAGAATGAGGTCGTCCTTCTGAAATGACTTCGACTTTATCCAGACATTGTAATACTTAGCGATTCTTTGCTTATAGGTTGCCATTCTGATATGGACTTGTTCCCTTACCTCATCAAGAAGATCTAGATTGATCCTCAACCGATCAGGATTGGTTGTCTTATGAAAATTTTTAACTCTGTCAGATAATAAATCAATCTCTATCGGGATCACAGCTTTGATCCCATAAGTAAGCCTGAAAGAAGTTTCTCCTATCGGAATCTAATGTATGGTTCGATATGCCCATAGTACACTCTGCAGCTCTTCAGCCTACAAACCTTTAGCATCAGTGAGCCTTGTCTTCAAACCATGAAAAATAATTCTATTAGTTACTTTAGCCTTACCATTCGACTGTGGATGTCCAACAAAAGTGAGTCGGTGATCAATATAAAATTTGGAGGAGAATTCTTTGAACTTGAGGTTGTCGAATTATCGATCATTATCAGTGATAATGATGCGAGGTAAATCAAACCGACAGATTATAAATTTTCAGATAAAATCTTACATCTTTTTCTCTATGATTGGGGCTAATGGTTCTGCTTCTACCCATTTTATGAAATAATCAATAATCACCATTAGAAATTTTCTCTGACCTGCTGCCACTGGAAAAGGCCCCAGTATATCCATTTTCCAAATTACAAAAGACCAAGTGATGATAATAGAGATAAGTTTAGCGGCAGATTGATGTTGGATATTAGCATACCTTTGACATTGATCGCATTTATTAACCAGATCAGCTACATCCTTTGAATAGTTGGCCAGTAATAGCCTTATCGGATTACTTTATAAGCAAGTGATCTGCCTCCCAAATGATTTTCACATATATCTTCATGCATCTCTCGAAGTGCGTAGTCAGCTTCATATGGTGTTAAGCATCGGAGCAGAGGAAGAGAATAAGATTTTTATAAAATAGTCTTCTTGGAGAACATACCATGGAGCTTGTCTTTTAATACTTCTAGCCTTGGTCGGTTCATCGGGCAAGATACTTTTAGATATATAATCCATGAGGGAATCCATCCAACTCGACACATGATCGACCTAAAATATGGATAGTACTTCAATACTAGGTCTGTCCAACTACTCAACCAATACTTTTTGATTTAGTTCAGAAAACTAAAAGTGGTGAGATACGATAGAGCATCAGCTCGGATGATTTTTGATCTAGGGATTTGAAGCGCTTCAAGCTCCTCAAAATTTTTGGATAGCTTTTTGATATTCTGTAGATAATGGATTATCGTGGAATCTTTGGCTTCAAACTGACCTCAAACTTGGCTGACCACAAGTTGTGAGTCTGTGAAAATTTTTAATTTCTGACCCCAAGCTCTTTCGTCATTTTGAGACCCATTGTTAGGACTTCATATTCAGCGTCATTATTAGAGGTGTTAAAATTGAACCTCAAGGCTTACTTAATTATGAACCCTTCAAAATTAGCCACAATCAAACCGACACCACTTCATTGAAAGTTTGATGCTCCATCTACATGAAGAATCCAGAATGAATTATCTCTTTCAAGGTCTGTTGGGATCAACCCATCATCTGGGATAGTATATTCTATAATAAAATCAACTATTACCCGACTTTTAACTGTAATTCGAGGTCAATATTGGATGTCAAATTTACTGAGTTCAATGACCCATTTGGTGATCCGACCTAAGGTATCAACTCTTTGTAGAATCGATCTGAACGGCTGATCTATCAATACTGCCATAGTATGAGCTTAGAAATAAGGTCTGAGTCTCCGAGCCGTCATAATCAAAGCATATATTATTTTCAATCTTTTATACCAGATCACTGCATCCCATCACAATTTACTGGTGTAGTAGATAGGTCTCTAAATTCTTCTTCCTTTCGGATAAGAATCGAGCTAACTGTAAAAGATGAGACAGAAATATACATACATAATTCTTCACCTTCGATCGGCTTAGAAGAAGAGGTGGAGAACCAAGATACTTCTTCAGATGTTTAAAAGCAGTCTGACATTCTTCTGTCCAGCTAAAATTTTTGATATTTCTCAATACTTTAAAGAATGGAAGGCATCTTTCTACTGACCTGAAAACGAATCGACTGAGGGCTATCACTCGTCCGGTGAGCTGTTGGATTTCTTTAATAGAAGTCGGACGTTTTATTTCTAATAAAGCTCTAATCTTTTTGGAGTTAGCTTCTATTCCTCTTTGATTAATGAAAAAGCCGAGGAACTTACCTGAGCCAACTCCAAAAATATATTTGTTGGGATTGAGTTTCATCTTGTGCTTTCTTAGTTCTCCAAATACTTCCTACAGGTCGATAATATGCCGATCCTCCTCGGTGCTTTTTATTATCATATCGTTAACATAGATCTTCATATTCTAACTGATTTGTTGCTTGAAAATCTTATTGACGAGATGCTAGAATGTAGCACCTATATTTTTAAGACCAAAAGGCATCATTTTATAATAATACAAATCTCTTTCAATGACGAAGATAGTATTTTCTTCATCCTCTGGAGTTATTTGAATTTTATTATAGTCGAAGAAAGCATCCATGAAGCTGAGGAGTTTATGATCAGAGGTAGCATCTATAAGTTGATCAATTTTCGACAGAGAAAAATCATCCTTCGGGCAAGCTTTGTTGAGATCTTTGTAATACATATCCTCTATTTGCCATTGATTTTTTTGACCATAACAATATTGGCTATCCACTTCGGATAATGAGCTTTCCTGATGAATCTAACTTTTAAAAGCTTATCAGCTTCTTCATCAATGACTTTTTATCTTTTCGGGACGAAACTTCTTTTCTTCTGTTGAATCGGCTTGAAGTTTGGATCTACATTTAGTTTATGAATAATCACCTCGACTGGGATGTCAGGTATATCAGAAATCGATCAAGCAAAGACATCAACATTAGCTCGTAGAAACTTAATTAGTCTCTTTCTTAAGCTAGGTCTAAGATTCACATAGATTTGGATTATTTTTTTCAGATCATCTCCCAAAAGAATGGCTTCAAGCTTTTCCACCGGTTCATTTCAGATTTTTTTAACCTCATCCAATGTATCTGGTACATCTACTAGTACCCTCTCCGCTTTTTGGTTTATTTTAGTAGAAATCATAAAACATTATCGAGCTGCCGTCTGGTCACCACGTATCTCACCAACTCTTTTCTTAGTCGAAACATATCAGCAGATGAAAAGTGGAGATAATGGCCTTGAGAGCATTAAGACTAGATCGATCGAGGATGGCATTATAAGCAAAGAGGTCTCGAACTATCAGAAAAGCGAGCTATACTGTTGATTGTCTTAGCTCTTGTCCTGTCATAATTGGTAGAGTCATTTCTCCTTCAGCTGCTATCAGATTTTTGAGAACCCAACAAGGAGAGTACTGATCTACCTAAGTTGTCCGACCATATCCATTTTAGAAAAATATCATAAATAATAAATCGACAGAACTTTCATTATCAACAAGAACTCTTTTTACATTATATTTTGCTATATTCATAGAGACAACGATAGCATCATTATGAGGGTTTGGATCCTCTTTACATTATTCTAAAAAAATAACATATTCGATTTCTACCTCTTGGGGGACAGGTCATCAGTGTCAGACGAGATGCCGGATATCATATTAATAACACCGGTAGTTGGTCGGTTGTGATCATCAGAAGTTTCTTCTATCGGAGATCTATATTCTCCGGATTTAGCCGGCCTGACATATTTACCTAGGTAACCCCGACGTACTAGGGTTTCTATCTCGTCTCGCAACTGTCTGTATTCCTCGATGTCGTGATCATGATCTCTGTAGAAGCGGCAATACTTCATTTGTCTCTTTTTTCTGGTGGGGCCCTTAAAGGATCAAATCTTCAAAGATATCTCTCTCCTTCAATTTCTATTAAAATTTGAGCTTGGAAAGCAGACAAAGAGGTATATGAATTAAAACGTCGAGGTGAGCTCCTTGACCTCGAATTTTTCTGAGGTTGATTTGAATTCTCAACCTGATCATCATTCTCCCCTAGCCATTTATTTCCATTCTTATCCTTCTTCACCTATCTTAAGATAGCCTCTTCTTCTTCGATATGGGCGTATTTACATACCCGATCGAGCATCTCATCATAATTATTAAAAATTTTATTCAAGAAAAAATTAAATGGTTACTCCAAAGTCTTCTTTTCAAAGCAGACATGGCAACTAATTCATTAAAATTTTTCACCTCAAGGATGGCTGCATTATAACAAGCCACGTACTTTCAGAGATCTTCTCCTTTCTACCGCTGAACAGAGAAGAGACTATCCACATGTCTCGAATGAGGTCTGTTGGTGCCAAAATATGTGACAAACAACCTTTCAAGCTGCTCAAAAGAAGAAATGGACCTCTGTGGGAGTCCAGAAAATCAAATCCTCACTGCTTTCTTGAGGGTTATAAGAAAACAATGCATAATAGGAATCAGAAGCTTTTTGTAAAGTCATGAGGGCCCTGTAGCCTTCAATATGATCTATTGGATCACCAGAGCCATCAAATGATTCGATGGTGGGCATCTTGAATTGCTTCAAAATAGGTTCACTCAAAATTTTGTAAGAAAAGAGATCGAAGATTGAAACTATCATTATTCTGAGATCGACCTCCTATCTGGAGCTCCATCATACGTCTTTCAAGATTCAGGACCTTGTACTTTAGGTCACCCCCTTTTCAAACTTTCAGAGTACTAAGGATAATTCGCTGTCAGCCTCATCAATATGGTGCTCATCTTGATGGGTCGGTTGAGGGCTATGTTGGAATAAAGTATTTGTGGGAGGAGCTTCTTTCGATGGCTGCTCCTTTCTCTTTTGAAGCTGTTGAATAACTGCCATCAGAGATTGAACTTGCTGGATAAGAAACTGAATTGCTGAGGATCAACAGTAATTGGCTATTGTGGTGGTGCTTCTGGTACTCCTTCTGGAGTGGAAGGAGAAGGATGCTGAGCTCTTGCTTTGACCATCTTTCCTACAAAGAAATCAAAGATCCTTCCTTTAGCGTCAATCTGTTGCTTCAGGACTCGAAATTTAGAGTAGAGTGAATCTACTTAGACGAGATAGGGATGGCGTAATTCTTGCGATTTGGCGAAGGCTCCTCTGACCTGCAAAATCAGTCAAGAATCGGATGGGGATCCTCTGATTTTTGATCCTCCGATGCTTAAGTCAGTCCGAGCCTTGAGAACAGAGATGGAAAGAGTGGAAAAGCAAGAGAAATCGAACAAAACTGAAAATAACTCAGTAGAAGTCAAGAGCCTGGCTTAACTTTCTACTAGTAGAGTTTCTCCCAATTTTCAAGAGCTGAACTTACCGATGGAAGATCTCTGACCCTTTATTTATAGAGGAGATGATGAGACCGTTCCACAATTTGTTAGGCTGTTAGGAGAGTCTGTTAGACGGTTAAAGAGCCACCTATAAGTGAGCTGACATACAGCTGTGCATATGAGCTGCACATGAGATCGTGACTAGCTGTGATTTGGTTGAGAAAACCGCTGTAGGCGTTTGCAGAATAGCCAAGTCAATAGTCAAATCCGTCATAAAAATAGCTCAGCTCGATAGAAAATCGGGATGAAATAAGGATGCTATAATATTCTAGGAACGAGAAGGGTTCAGGTCGGTATATATCCGATCTGAACATTTCTGCCAGTAGAAGTCCGAAAAATATAAAGACGTCTTTTGTTCGGATTGATAAAATATCAATCTGAATTTACTTTACAGGTGAATTGATATATTGGTATTAGGCGCTTTAAGATTTAATTTATATGATGATACCGCATGTTTTGAGACTGGTTTTATGCACTAACACCATAAATAGTGCAAACAAGAATCATACGAATTAACATGGTGAGAAACTAAAAACACTGACGAGTAACAAACTAGACCAGTACCGGGTGCTGTGTCATTTGTACCAAATAACTGAAATGCCATAACAAGTGCAGACACTTGATTAAAAGATAAAACAGAAGACATTTTATGAAGAAAAATGCACTGAAAAATAACAATGATAAATAAAAACGCAGGAGTATGTGCAATAAATGGAGAAAACAAAACAACAACAACAACAATATGAAGATCAAAATGATGCGCACCGAAACAGGTAATCAGCCATGAGTTCAGAGCAATGTTGCTATATGCAGTTTAGTGCCTAAATAGATGGTAATGTGGAGGCATGAGTGACCAAACTTCAGAAAGCAAGAGCAAGGATAATGCATTTGATATGTAAACAAAAGAAGACAATGTTGAAAGAGATTTGTAATGTTAACATGTGAAAGGCCTGGAAGTGCAGATATATGGCTTCAGAGGAAGTGCCGGCAATTAAGCAGAAGCTTCTTCCTGAACTCATAAAGTGTCCATATTAGAATAGGACTTTTTTTAAAAAAAAATTATTAACATGATATAGAGAAAATGAACATAAATGTCAAACAATAACTAAAAATATTTTGATACTTTATATTGTAAAAGAAGTCCAAAATGTTGTATGCTGGGAAGCATGATCTGTCATCCTGTTCTACATCGATTTTTTTTCCCCTACCATGTTAGCAGGCAAATTTTTTTTTCTAATGCAAATCATTATGCAGTCGGTCTCATTGGAAAGAACTACGAAGCAACAAAATGAAAGATGTGAAACCAAGTTGGCTTTCAATAAAAAAGACTTATGAATCTGAGAACAACATTGCTTACCAACAGCAAAGTTTGCTCTGCACACCTTATACTGCCACTGCTTGATATCCTATGAGCAATTCGACATCCGATATGGTTACAGCTTTGTGAATCTTTTTTTTCATTTGTTCCCATCAAGGGCTAAAATATCATAAACGATGGCTACTGCTACAGTAGTCCTAAGGTTAAACAGATGGACTTTTGCAAGATTAGTAATTCCCTTAAGTTATGTTTCAAGCATAATAACGCTTTATTGACTAACGTATTGCCGAAAGAACAATTACCTTAGGAAAAAGCCGATGACAATTATATATAAGAAAGGCAAATTTTCTATATTATAAACTTCCAATTATGGCAATATTTTTTGTATTGGTAGCTTTGAAATGCGAAATCAAAAAACGAGAATTATACCTTAAATTATTGGAAGAATATTTGAAATCAGATGTGATTTAAGAAACTAATAAGAGTTTTGTTTGTAAAATTGTAAATAACTTACATAACATCGAGACATAAAATTAATCAAATTCGAAAGCGCGTTGAACACTGTTCTAAGACATATACTCGATTCTCATGTAGAAATATCTGGGAGAACCATCCCAAGATACGTCGGCATCCTCTGTCTATGAGCATGATCGTGAAGGAGATTAATTAAGACTCTTTCAGTACCTAAAAAATAATCAAAAGAAAAATAATTAAAGAGAAATATTAGAAGAAAGAGAGGGAAAGATTTGAATAGGATATCCAAAATCAGATCTCAAGATGGTCTTTTTATAACCATCCAATATGGCCGTTTGTAATCGTTATGACCGTTGGGATTTTTAATGATCCATCAAGATCTTTAATAAAAAGTCCAACGGTCAAAACTTTTAATATATAGTCTAACGGTCATAAAATAAATAAATTAAATGTATATGACCGTTGGTAAATAGGAGCCTAACTGTCAGAAATTAAAATCAAGATAATAAAGTATTTAAATATTAATAATAAATTAAATATTTAAAGAGATATTATAAAAATTTTGAATTTTTCTCCGATACCACGTGCACATAGGCCATGTATCTCTCTCACCTTTCCACTCCTGTTGTCCTTGAATCTTACCTCCTATACTAAGAAAATTTGAAATTATGGATAGGAAGCACTCAAATTCCATTCAATCACTACCAAACAAAAATTTGAATTCTAGAAAGGAAGCACTCAAATTCCTCTAAATCACTACTACTACAATCTCTCTTTTTAGATTTTAAACATTTGACATCTATCTAACTAAAGCTTTGCTTTCAGCTTTTGTGGATAACTCAAACACTCCCTTTGCCAATGGTTTTTCTCCTTCTGAAATATTGCACCTTCAAAACTAGAATGCCATCAACAAGATTAACCAGTGCCCTGTAACTCTCTGAATCTCCTAAATTTCAAGCTGCTAGATTCTATCACCAGCATCTACAAGTCATATAGTCTTGGATTATGCTTTTTGAGATCTTGTGCAATTCTCCAAGGCTTCAACTTGGTGTGTCACTACATGCTACATGCATAAAGATATCTCTATATATTGTTTCAAGAACCAAGCCAAGAGAAAGCCTCAACTTGGGATGGTAGTGAGATCAAAAGAAGACATTACTAGTGTCTAATATAGAGTGACCTTATCAACTCAGACCAATTGGCACTTTATATAGCTAGCTATCATGTACTTGGAGTTTTATACAAAGATGTTTATGGTTAAGGGCTTATGAATCCCATTGGGCGTCCCTCATCAGCCCAATATAATTAGGCCCAAAAGTATTCCCTGGACTGTGAGCCCAAAGAATTCACGCGGGATGCAGTAAACCATCACAGGGCTTCGTATATAAATCCAACCCCACCTTTTGTACTCACACCATTTTCCTCCCCTCCCAGTGGCCAACTACCGAAACGAGAGTTAGCTGAGGGAAGCGCACATGAAAAAACCCAGGAGCAGCAATATCAAACGACGTTAAAGTGATTATCTCCAAACAGGGCATGCGCCCGTTTCCCCGACACCGAGCACACCCTCGCGTTTTTTCCCTTCCCTCTCCCTAGTCCCATGGCACCTCGCGATCCAAACCCTAGCCCTAACCCCAAATCCCAGTTGAAGGGGCGAGAAAGCCGAGAGAGCGGGAAGGATCGGGGCTTGGATGGAGGATGAGGGGCTCTCCTCCTCACGGGGGAACCCTAGATTCCCGCAGGGGACCGCCCCCGCGGCCGGCGCCGGTGGCGGAGCCGCAGCCCCACCGGGGCGTTCACTCCCGACGATCCTAGACCGGTTCCGTGCCATGCTCCGGGAGAGGGACGAGGAGCTGCGGGAGGCGACCGGTGAGGACCCACCCCGCCCCGACCGCTGGGGAAATCGTCCGGTTCTATGAGGAGCTCCTCTCGGAGCTCACCTTCAACTCGAAGCCCATCATCACCGAGCTCACCATCATCGCCGGCCAGCACCCTCAGCTCGCGGAGGGGATCGCTGACGCCATCTGTGCTCGGGTTCTTGAGGTCTGTCTTTTGAATTCTTCGTGCCCTGGATTCCAATTGCTGCCTGTTCTTATGGTTTCTTTCACTATATGATGACGGTATTTCGTCGGATTGGTCGATATGTATTGCATAAAGTTTAGATTTTTGGTTTATCGCGGAACTTATGTATTGGATGGAAAACTTGTGTATTGGGATATTCAAAGCACACAAGCAATGTAATTGTAGTGCCAGACACTCGGCGTTTTAGCCATATGTATGAATTTATCGATTATAATGCTGAACTGAATTATAAAATTAGCATGCATTGTAATTTGCAGCAACCATGACACTTGGATTTCGAGTAATGTAGGTATTTTTTTTTCTGAGTATGAGTGCAGCTGGTGCTGCCCTTTCTCTTTTTTTCAATGGCTACTAATATGTGACAGCGTTTTTTGTAGGTTCCTCTGGATCAAAACTACCTCCTTGTATCTTCTGGATAGTATTGTGAAGAACATAGGTCGTGAATATGTGAGGTATTTTGCAGCTCGCCTTCCCAAGGTGAGCATTGTATTGTATCGTTCTGATACTTGAAATGCTTTTCCCATGGTCATTCTGTTCGTGTGCTAAAAGTTTGAACTTTTAAGTTAGTTACTAGAAGGAATCTGGCTCATGTTTTTAATGTCACATTACGGTTATTTTCATAACATTCTGTATGTTTCTTTGATCCAACATATTTAAACAAAATTCTTTATACTCAATATTGATAAAATCCTCAAACCTACTTAGTATTAAATTTCTGGATTCCCTAAATTTTCTCAATTTATTATTTCAATCATAATTTTTGTGCTTGCACTTTGACTGTATTACTTTTCTGATTTTTTTCCTGCTCATGATTGGAATCAAGAGAATCTTATTGTGTAATTCTGGATTTTTTTTTTTTTTCTATTGCAAGGTGTTTTGTGAGGCATACAATCAAGTCCATCCTAGCCAGTATCCTGCCATGCGCCACCTTTTTGGGACTTGGTCCCAAGTCTTCCCTTTATCAGTACTTCGCAAGATTGAGGATGAACTCCAATTTTCTCCTTCCAAGAACAGCCAATCATCAGGAATTACAAGTACGAGGCAGTCTGAATCTCCATCTCCTCGTCCATCTCATGGCATTCATGTAAATCCTAAATACCTAGAAGCACGACATCTGTTCAAACATTCAACAACGGTAAGATCTAATTTTGCTCATGCCAGCATCCAGTTTACTATTGCACTCGGGAAATATCAACTAAGTCTACTCATGCTTAAATAGATGTAAAATGATCTAAATTTTTGGTAGTCACAAATGAGTTTCGATCTATGTGCAAAGGAGCTAACTAGCAAGTAATTGCGCATAGGATTCTTCATTCATTCTTTAACAGTAGGTGGTATACTGGTAAGGAGCCACTCAAGGTGAATTATACTAGGTCCAAATCCTCATGGGGTAGGGTCTGCTGCAATGAAAGAGGAGTCATCATTCGTGTTAATGCCATTTTTTCTGTTTCTCATTCTCTGTGAGTAATAAGTAAATACTTAGGCATTTCCATATCAAGCTTGCTTTGGCAATATTTGCAATTTTGCTACAAAATTAAGGTTAGTCAAGTTAAAGTTAAGGCAAGGTCAAGGGGATAGAAAGGTGATCATGCAAGGTCTTATGAGTGATTTAACATGTTACATGTAGAGCTTTAGACCCTATCAAAAATAGTAGCTGGGATTGAAAGACAGGTAGGAGCAAAAATATGGGAATTGAAAACTATACTCTAGAGTCTCATCTTCAACTAGGAGATGATGAAATAAGATATGCAGATCCAATCATTATAGATGAAGTGACACCCATTCTTTACTGTGAGCCCTATCCTATATCTTATTTTATGATTATTGAAAAAAGAAAAATGCTAAACTTCACTGCTGCATTCCTAACTGCTGATGGGGTGGTCAATGCTGATGTGTTGCACTGGTGCCTCAGTGTTGCACTGGGAATGGCCCGATTGAAGCTGATGCTCACCTACCCTTGAGTGTTGCACTGGTCCCTGATTCTCACATGGAACTGGGGAGCTAAACAGGGAATGGAGTGGAGATGTGTAGCAGTAACCTAAAAATCATCCTTAATGTTCATTTGTTGTTTGATCCAAAAGTTTTATACTCCTAAGAACCCAGCTTTTAACATGGAAGGGCAAGAAATATTTGTATTCTCGCATTTTTTCCTTTGGTATCTGTAACCATTGTATTCAATTTTTTGTAAGCTGTCATGATGCAGATGCGTGCGGTAGAAAGTCATGATAAGGCGCATATGACTGATTTTGATGGAGAGCAAATGGAGGGAAATGCATCAGAGGGCCTCAAAGGATGGTCTGGAGCTTCTCCAAAATTTCATGTGCAGTTCCAAGCCTTCTCTTCCTAGTTCTCCTCATATCCCTTGACGAATTGTTGAAGTTTTTTGATATTCATCATTTTAAGCTTGAAGTGCAAAATGATAAGGGAACTGATGATGATTTATAGTTATTGTCTGTACATGCGCTTCAAAGTCATCTTTGCCTTGCAGATGCTTTTTTTTCTCTCTCTTGTGTTAATAATTGATATACAGCTTAATCACTTCTAGAAATGCAAAAGATGGACATGACTAAAGCAAAGTAAGAAGATAGATGAAGGAATGGGTTGCCCCTACTATTTGCTCATTGTCAAGATAAAGCAACAGAAGAACCCTGCAAAGTTCAAAGTCAAAGCAAAATGAGAAGGTAGTAGAAGGAATTGATTCCTTCACAAACTTCAGGGAAGTGGATTTCCCTAAGGGAATGGTAGGAGTTGTTGAAGACTTGTGTTGGATAGTTGACTGGTTTCATAAAGTCATGGAACAAGTTACCTTCTAGTTTGTGGAAATAGTGTAATATACAAATGCATTCATATTCTGTATCATAAAGCTCAATAATGGGGTGAGTCTCACTGAAATCATTTCCAATAAGTATAATAAATTTGGGAAGGAAGTATTGTGCTTGAAATCATTGCTTCTTTGACAGCATAGAGGTACAACCTCCTTTAAACATGCTTTCACATCATGTTGATACCACAAAATATGCTTTATAATATAAAAATGAGGTAGCTGCATAGAAGAGGTGAAGCTTTACATGAAACAAGGTTGGTGGTTCTGTGAAACTTCTAGTACTTACTGTAGAAGTTTGTTTCAAAGGATAAGGTTAAATTGACCCCATTTTTGTTGTTGATAAATGATGGTGCAATGAAACATTCAAAACAGTTGACATCTGGAGACCCTTTTGCAACTTTTTTTCTTTATCACTTCTTTTGTTATTGCATTCATCTCATCAGGATCACTTTTTGGTTGGTGATGCATCATTAATTTTAAAGAGAGGTTTGATGTATGATCTGAATTAAATAAAAAGAAAATCTCCAGAAGTTTTGGCTGAAAATGGGGAGAGTTAGAGAGGTGCAACTGCGAGGAAAGAAGACCTAGTGGAGTATGCATGAATAGCAGGTGTACAAGTGCAACAGATAAGAGAGGAAAAGTTTTAGCTTTGGCATCAATGCAACCTGCCATGGAATTTGTGAAGCAACTACTGAACTTTTTTAATCCTTTTTGAATTCTAAAAACTATTATTTAATATGTTCATTTCTGTTAGGAATTTTTCTCGGTGTGGAATTCATAACCTATGAATATTTCATAGTTGGATTCTTTAAAGTCCTACATAGAAATGCATGAAAGAAGTGGGTCTTTGTTGTTTTCTTCTTTGAGACCACTGCAACTATGATATAGTGTGAAGGCATTGTAATCTTCGCAGGACATTGAACATGCTAGAGGAGTTTCTTCCAGTTTGCAAGTTTATGGGCAGAAATCTTCCTTGCAATGCAACGAGTACGATATTGATCATCCTGAGGTGCTTCCTTCACGAAGAGGGATAGTAAGAACAGGTTCACCACTCACTGCAGCCACACGTGCAACCTCTATAGTTGAAGTGGAAGGTCCAACCCGTCATTCAAAGAGCAAGTTTTCAAGGTTTTCACCTCCACCAATAATTGGACCACGAAAGTCAGTATCACCTCCACTGACAGATTCTCAAGACGTACTTCTCCCAGGAGGGTTCTTGAAAGGACTTCTCCATCTCATTCAGGAGCTGGCAGAGGGACTAATCAGAACGGTCGGTTTGAGAGGAGCTGGCCTTGTGATGATGCTACCGAGCAAGTAAAATCTTCCATGGCATTCAGCCTTAATAGTGGATATGCCAAGCAGCACTCAAGAGACCTAATTGATGCATATGGAAATTGTAGAGGGAAAAGCACTTCTCTTGAAAAGCTTCCAAAGGTACAACGGCTTGATGTAAATGGCATAGCTAGTGAGGCAGCCACTAGAAAATGGAAGAATTCTGAGGAAGAAGAGTATGTTTGGGAGGATATGAGCCCAACTTTATCGGACCGAAGTAGAAGAAAAGCCAGCCACCTTAGGGCCCAGTACTGGAAGCTTAAGCATAAGGGGTGGTTTAACTAGACCAGATGCTTCACTGCTGGAACATGATTTTGGAAGGCACAGTTGGCCTGGCCAAGCTCAGCTGCCTGCAATTGATGATCCTCCTTATACTGTTGAAGATAGGATACATTTCTTTGGTGTATGATTCTTTGCCTTCTCTTCTGTATTGTTAGTTGGTATTGCTGCCATTAAAATAAGTGTTTAGGCCTTTAGCTGTAACTGTGTATTCAAGCCTGCCCATCATTAAAAATTTTGAGATTTAATAATAGTAGATAAACAATCACAGGTACATCTTTAATATGGTCAGATTGCATGGTGACTTGGTATATCTGCAGCACATAAATATTCTTCTGTTGATTGGAAAAGACTCTAATGCAATTTCAATTGTGTGACAGGACTTGCCTTTTTTTTTTTGGGGGTGGGGGGGGTGGGGGGTTGTTAATGGTTTGACGATGGCCAAAATGCTGATTTCTTATTGACAAATTCTGTGAACTTCTGCAGAATCATATCTGTATTCATCTTTTAGGGTTAGGCATGCGTTGGTCGTGCCAGATATTTGACTTATGAGGGATGCTGTGTGCCTCCTTTTATTCCTTTTTTTTTTTTGGTTTATGCAGTGACAGTTTAGAATGTTACCATCATTCTTGGACATTCTGGGGCTTTTTAATCTCATCCTAAGCATCATAATTTTGTGATTGAATGTTATAATTTCCCCCCATTTTTCCACTCGAAATATCATATTGGTTGTAAGTTCAGACTTCGTTCTTTCTTGACGCCTTTGACTGATTTAGTTATATTAATAAGCCATCCTGAATGATTGGACTGACAGTTTTGGAGGTAACATTTTCTTGCAGAATGCTCATGGATCAATGAATAGGAAGTATCTGGATGGCATAGTAAATCAGCACAAGTTGTTGGCAGACAGTCAGGGTTCTCACCACACGCATGAACCTCGGAAGTTGCCTTACATGTTCCCACAATCTTCACAACAGAGCCTTAGTCCACGGTTGCGAGGAAGGGCTTCTCAGATGCCTGTTGCAGCAAGTGGAATAACACCTTCAATTGGTAATAAATTGCCCAATCTTTACGAAAATACACCAGATATGGAAGTGGCATTTCAGACATTATCAAGCTCTCATTCTGACCCTTTTAATGTGGACACATCCACATTGGAGAGGTATTTGCCACAAAGACCACATTCACCCCTCATGCTCCAACTGTATGGCCTCCAGTTCATAAATCTCAGCCGCTGCCTCTACTACCTGTTCCTCCAAATCAAAAGCAGTGTAAAAGTCCTTTTGACTTTCTAGAAGCTAACAAGCCTTTACTGAACCAAGGCCCAGAATCATCTTTCTATTTTTCTCAGCATCAGAATGACACTGCTGATAGAAAAAATTTGAACTCAAATAAGTTGCTTCAAGTACCATATCAACAGCCTGGCTTAGCTCTTGAGAATCGTCAGAGCCATGAACGAGGCACTACCATGCAAATACAAGCTCAGGAGGCTCACAGAGGCTTAATTCCATCTGCACGAGCTCAGCTTTCATCTCATCTAGTGGCTCAGCCCTTAAATCATGTACAATCATCAGGACAGGGTGTTGCCATGGTTTCAGTTTTGCCTAATCCATTATCTCGGTTACCTTCTTCTGTGGCAATGAACAATATGCCTGATACCTCTTTACTTGTGGATGCCAGCATTTTACCTCCTTTGCCTCCAGGACCACCTCCTGCCTCATCACAGATGGGACCCATTTCTCAAAATGCGGGCTCTGTGGTATCTAGCTCACCTGCTAGTGCATTTTCTGGTCTGATCAGTAGTCTTATGGCACAGGGTTTGATATCGCTGAATCCACCAGCCCCATCACAGGTGCTGCAATTTGTGACTTAACTTCTTTATTTTATGTCTTTGCATGATTTCCTAATTTAGGGTAAATAACTGGTAGGTTTTTAACCATAAAATCTAACTGTACAGGATTGTGTGGGGGTAGAATTTAATGCTGAACTTCTTAAGGTGCGGCGGGAGTCGGCAATTAATGCTTTGTATACTGATCTTCCAAGGCAATGCACAACATGTGGCTTACGTTTCAAGCGCCAAGAAGAGCACAGCAGTCACATGGATTGGCATGTGACTAAAAACAGAATATCTAAGTATCGCAAGCAAAAGCCATCGCGCAGATGGTTTGTAAGTGCAAAGGAATGGCTTAGTGGGGCAGAAGCACTTGGAAATGATGTTGTTCCTGGCTTTTTGCCTACCGAAGCTGTTACAGAGAAGAAGGAAGATAAAGAAATGGCAGTCCCTGCAGATGAAAATCAGACAGTGTGTGCATTATGTGGGAGCCTTTTGAGGATTTTTATAGTGATGATACTGAGGAGTGGATGTACAAAGGGGCAGTATATTTGCATGCTCCAGAGGGATATAGTGAAGGTTTAGACAGGTCACAGTTGGGCCCCATTGTCCATGCCAAGTGCAGATCTGAGTCTACGGAAGGATCTGGACAAGCTTAAGGGTAACGATTTTCATTTTTAACTATCATGTTAGATGGACCGTTAGGATTAAGCTGGCATAGCTAGAATCCTTGGTAGAATACATAATGAGTATGGATTCTTCAAACTGATCTGGGATTTGGCATGTTGATTATGGTTATGATTATGCTTATTGCTTATTTCCTCATTGAAAATCCTTGGTAGAAATATTATGAGAATGGATTCTTAAAACTGATCTGTGATTTGGCATGTTGATTATGGTTATGATTATGCTCATTGCTGATTTCTTCATGGATTCAAAATGGACTTGTGGGAATCTTCTATCTCATGGATTATTTTTAAAAAAAAAAATCCAAAGAGCGTACATAAGTTATGTAATTACTAGTTTGAGAAATGAAATTATTTAAAGTGCTTTAGAGTCACTGACTTATGGGTATCTGTTTCTTTGATTTGGGATGAACTCACATGGGAATTCACTATCTGTAAATCTGCAGAATTTTATCCTTTTTTTTCTAGAACAAAATAACATCCATGACAGTCTATGAGTTTTAAAGAATATATATATATATTACTGCCTACTATTTTTTTTTGTTGGCTTTTGGTTAACCTTTTGAAATGTTATATCCTTTTACTTTATATTTGCACAACCTTTCAGGGTAGTTGGCAAGATTACCTGGATGCTCATGTCCATCTTGGAAAATTCATGCGAACACATATCTACAAGTTGGATACACATTAGATACTTTCAGTATGCACAGATTGTTCGATTGTGGTTAGGTAGGACCAATAGAGACAGCTTTTTCAAGACCAAGTCAAATGTAGCTCTTACAAAAATCTCATGATAATTGGAATGGCTTCATTTATTCCTTGGAGTTTGTGGAAGGACAGAGACATTACAAAGTTTGTGAAATATCTGATAACTTTTGTGCTTGAGCTACATTTGGATGTTCAATTAAGATGATGTACTTCCATAAAAAGAAAAAGAATATAACAATGATCAATCTTATAACTCACATTTATATGGGTGATCACTTTTTAAAGTCTTTGAATCATAACTAAATTTATTTGCACTATACCATCTTTATCATAGTGTTACTTGGACACGGCAGATAATAGGTTTTCTGTGATGTCCCCTTAATAGCTGGAATAGGTTTCTGTCGTTAATACTATGTTAATTGATTTGTCTGTAAACAATGAAAAATGGAAAAATAGCTATTTTCCTCAAGCACTGCATTTCTGTCTTTTATAAACCTTAGGAGCACGGGAATTGTTGACATGTTAATTACTTGTTGTGAGCTCTTGTCATTTCTTGGAATTGTCTAGAGCTCTAATGATTCACTTTCAATTATTTCAAGTTGAGTTCAGCACACGGCTTTACAGTGTGGCAGAAAGTTAGGTAGAAACTCAGCCTGTGAATCATGAAATGTAAGTCAGCTTTTGTGCATAATTTGCTGCAATTGCAGAATAAAAGGTAGCAGCATCCTGACTATTGCTTCTAGTTTTGTTCTTAATGCACATATCTGAGGAAGCAGAATAGGCAAACAACATTAATTAAACAAAGTTTTTTTGAATCTATATGCAACTCTATTTGGTTGGAAGGTGGATTTGAATTTATGTGAGGATGATATAGTTTATGACCTGGATCTTACAGTTGAGATTTAAATGGCCCTAAACCATCTTGATGCTTGGATCAGATCTGGTGATGAGATCTAGATCCCAAATATGGATCATACGATCTTTTAGAACCCATATCATTCAACTCACTTTATTCATACTTTGAACCTAATGGAAAGCCCACTTTTTCTGTATAATTTAATTTTTAGATCTAACTGCACACAATTAGCCTCTAGCTCCAGTTAATTATTTGTTCATTTGGAATTTAAATATCTAAGAGTGACAAATAGACATTTAGGGGGGTCTTGGGAGCTATATGAGCTAGACATAATTCATTTCCCAACCAGAGTTGTATCTTGCAATAATTTATTTTCATGCCCCTTTCCCCCCTCTTCCCCCAACTAAAGTTAAAATGGGATTGGTGCATTTGGGTTGGTAGCCATGCTTTATTTGAGTGTTTGGGCATGGTGGGATGTACATCAGAGGAAGAATGGACGGCTATGATTCAGAACTGATTATTTATTCCTTATTTTTGATATTTATAAATACAGTCCCACTTTTGGCTGAACTCTTATCTTGTTTCCATCAGAGTGTAAAAAGATGAACTTTATATAGAATTATGGCGAGTGATGACTTGAAGATGGTGGTCCAAACCAAGGGGTTTCTGTAACAATGGTAGAGATATATGCAGATAGGGCATTTTATTTTATTTTTTTGTTTCTTTTCTGTTTTGGGAAACATATACATGAATTTCAGTGGATATGGGACACTGCAAGGGTGGAGACATAGAGTTGTATGTCGTATGTCCAAGGATTGCATCATAATAGTAGAGGTTGTGCTTTACTTTGTCCATAGAATCGAGAAGTCTACTTCTATTGTGCCATCATGGTTCAACTAGAGAATGAGGAAATTCCGTTTCTTCTTTGGATGATGGTGATGGCCATGGATATAGAAATAATGCTTGCTTAATAAAGGATTCTCAATTTTTGTTTCTATTGATGGTCTCACCACTTGCCATGGATATCTTGCATTTGTTGGAAAGCAAATTTTTGTGGCTTGCTTTTTCTTGTGCGCTAGTGAATCCAGCACGTTCCATGCACATTCAAGGATTTGTCTTGTATTACCTCAATTATTGAGCAACTATCCTATAGTTTAATTATATATATACTTCTAATTGTTATTCTAATATTGTGATAAATTGGAAGTGGAATTTGTCAAAGTTCTTTGGCAATGTTTCTGAATTCAATAATTTAGATGCGTAATGGTACATGACCTAATACTGGTACCAACAAAACCTTCATAGTTGACAGCCATGGCTGGCATGCCATGTGACAAGAGGGGATTGGTTTGATTCTCATGGTTTGGTTTGAGTCATGGTAGATTTCTTTTAGAATGTTGCTACAATGGCTGTCATCATAGTCATTATTTTAACAAAAATAATTCTGAATCAGATACGTTAGGCAAATAATGGCCGTTGCAACCATTATTACCATCAATAAAATTTAATAAGGTTCATGATAACAGAATAATGCTGTTAACCCTGGGGAAAAGGAAGCAGTAAAATAATGCCATGGTTTCTCTGTTATTGTCAGTTATTTTCCATTATAATATTATAACGATCATTACTAGAGCCATTATTTTAATTATAAATAACTCTAAATCCCATAATTTGGGTACATAATGGCCTGTATAAGCTTCGGTAAGGTCTGTCGTAATGAAATAATGTTGTTACTAAAACCTTGGGGAAAGGAAGGATTTAAATATTACATTGTTATTTTAATTATTTCTTCTATTTTTATTATAATAATAAATAATTCTAAATCAACATAGTTTGGGCAAAATTGGTCTTTACAATGGTCAATAATGTTTTTGATAAGATCTTTTATAACAGAAAACATTGTTATTGAAAACTTGGGTGGAAGTGATTAAGATAAAATAGTGATAGGGGAGAAATAAAGGAGAGGGAAAGGAACAAAATAAGGGAAATGATTGGCTGGTTCCACTTTGAAGGAAAAAATAAAAGAGGCAAGAAGTGGCATTTTTATGAAACTTTGTTAAACAATGGACAAGAATGGTATGAGTGGTACTTTGGCACGCTTTAGATCGCAGACTTTTATATCTGGTAAGATATGAAGGCCTCTAATTGGCATTGGATATCTTGATAATTGATGATTGATGGTTGATCACATTTTCTGTTGGCTTGATGGTTGATCACACTTTCGGTTGGCTTCAAGTAGTTCTGTGATGTCATTGATTTGGTGTTTTAGTGGTGTGAGGATCCTGCTTTACCTTGAATGGGCTTTGTATTGGGATGACTAGTGAGCGAGTTTGTTTTGGAGGGAGGTCTGATTGGAACTCCATGATAACAAATTGGTGTCTTAGATGATGCCTTGTTGATGAGATCAGGTGGCAGGTTTTCTGGTGGTAGGAGGAGGTTACAAGGATAGTGCAATATGAAGCTAGGAGGCCAGATAAACTATTAAGGTTCATGTATTGCACATCATGCTTGCATCATTTAACGTAGTCAAGAGAGGATCATGTATTAACAGCTGAAAGTGGGATATTTGGGTGTAAGAAAGACCTAAATTGGATCTTATTTTCTGATTTTAGAAATTTGGGTTTATTTGAGAGGTGGTAAGTTATTCAGTATCAAGGATCAAATCATCAAGTTAGACGATTGTATGGGTCAAATATGGTATGACATTTTACCGTCATGTGGTGGCTGGCATGACTTTTTTCACTATGGGTGATATAGGCTGTGATGACTCCGTATAAGCTGTGTGTACTGAGCAGTGCACCCCTGTACTGCAGTGCTGGGTTCCTGACACCTTGTCTCTAGGCTCTTATAATCTTGGTACTCAATTTTTTGAGCTATTATTTGGCAGGTTTCTTGGTCATATGTGAAACAGCAGTACTGCATGGATGCTCATGCCAGTGCATGAGGGGAAATATGAGATAACACATCCAACTGCCGTATCATTGCATAAAGGGCATGCATCAGCAGATTATTGTGTTTTAAATAGGATTATTGTTCAGAGATCCTACTTTAGGGATACACTGAGTTAGGAAAGCTTTGGTTTTTAATCTTGTCTTTAAAGTGATTTGGTGGCTCACAATGTATGGTTCTATGGAATATGAGCTTGCTAAGTTTAGAAATTTTCTTTTAGTCAAGTGTTATTATTATGTTTTGTGGAATTATTTTTAGTAAAGTTGAATTATAAAGGAAGAGGCCTTGTTCTCTTAAGTTCTTTTTTGGAAATACTACGACGACTTGATCTCTCTTTTGCAGAAATGAAAATTGAGACTTGTCCTATTGTTTAACTTCTGAACTATTGGTCAGTTTTGCTTCATTCTTGGTTGAGAATTCATGCCTTTTGGTCATTGTTTCAACCCTATATGCTGATTTTTATTATAAGTATAATTATTTATTTCTAGTTTCTTTCTCAAGATTTGAAATAAAAATTGGATCTTAATTTGCAGTACAGAAAGATAAAAAACACTTCTTAATGATATTCTGAAAGGAGATGCATTTGGAAAACTCAATTTCTGAAACTGCACTGTTTTTCATTTGTTTTGTAGTAGCAGGTTGACTGATTCTGAGCTTTTAAATAATAATTTTAATACCTCTAAACAAATCATCAGTTGTCTTAGACATGCATTGTTTCAATGTACCAAAAAATTGCTGCAATTGCTGTTTCATTGCTTGCAAAAATTGACAGGGTTCTAGAGATGCACAACGGTTAAATTAAAAAATGCTATAAGAGTCGCCCTTAATGTTGGTCATGTTAGTATGTTATTATCATAGATTCTGAAAAAAAAAAGCAATTTTCCATGGACAGAGAGGGCATCTGACAGTGCGTTCTGTAGATCTTTTTTTATAGAAATCATATATTAGACCCATTAAGAAAGTCAAGATATTAATATTTTGCCATGGTTGACTACTCTTTGATGGTTGTTATATTATTTTAATGAAGCTACGTGGTAGTTAATTTTTAATGTGGCATAATAATGGAGTGTTGCACTGGATTCACCATGATGTTGCTTTTGTGATTGAACGTCCAACTTTGTGGTTTTCTGTCCCCCTAAGTGCATTTCAAAGGTAAACTATACTTTTAGAAATACCCATATGGATCATTTTTTTCAAGTGTTAAAAGGTTTCTATATTCTCTCTTCAGTATGCACTACTGTTTCTAGCGGACTCTGGATAACACAAACTGTTCCTAGTTTGAGCTGAATCATGCTTCAGTTTGAGAGCCTGTCTAATGTGTTGTCAGTCATATGGTGGTCAGTTGTCTATTGTCCAGGTGTAAATGTATTTTGTTCTTACTGTCTGCAGGGAAACTAATGACAAGTGTGGTTGGCTTAAAGAATTGCGGCTTAAATTAACCTGTAAATTACTTGGAGCATTGCAGGCCGTTATGGTATGCACAGCTTTATCTTTTTCCCGAATAATGAAGCCTGTGCACCATAGCATCATGTTAAATATTGTACATGTAAATTGGCTTTCTGTAAATTTCTCTGTTGTCAAAGTCTGTAAATTTCATGCATCTACTTTTCCTCCCATACATTTTGCTTTTACATCAGCGATCCTGCGAGCTTTGGTCATTCCTGCAGTCATTTGATTTTTCAGCCGTTAGGTTTAAAGATACCATGCATCATAGGAAGTCGTTTCCTGCTATCAATCCTCTCTATTTAGGGAGGTTTACTGCTGCTCCTTTTCCCCTTTTATTACAGTAATTTGCAGGGGAATCAATAATTTTTTGAGCAGATAGCCTTTCAGTGCCCTGTCAATCATTGATTTGGTGAGCACAGATGCTTTGAAGAACAGGAAATGCATATGCAGCCATGCTAGCATTAGCCGCCATGTAACTTTTCTAATGTGCCCTTTTTCTTCTCTCTTTTGCTATTTTCTCGGTTATTGGCTTCCCTCTTCATTTTGTGTTGCAACAATGTTTTAACTCTTGTTAGGATGGCAAATACTTTATTGTGGGTGGTCTATGAGAAGGGTGGATTTGTTGCTCTTTCAATTTGCTGTATTCTATGTTCACATAAACTGACAGTATCCTTCCCTATGTACTGTCTTGACGAGTGTTAATAAACTGTATGTTTCCTATTTTAATATCAGCCAACATTCAGTGGGAGGCCTTTGGGGCCTAAAAGGATCATGCACCGTGTGATGACCATGCTGTAGCGCGCCGCGGGATCACGATCTGTCAAAGCCAGTGATAGATGGAAATCTTTGCAGGCGATGGGCTTATTGCCTGTGTTATAGTGATTTATTCTCTCCCGGATTGTAATGTTGGTTGGAGTCCAGAGTTTCAGCTCCACCAATTCAGATTGTGTCTGGTCTGAAGGATGAGGTGATACAATCAGATGCAACCTTTCATGATGTTGTGATAACAGCCTGTGATTCATGTTGAAGGTTTTCACCTTGGATCATAGCAACTCATTTTAGTTTTACGCTATGATTGCACTTGATTGTATGGTGTGACAGAGAAATTCGGCCACAATCTTGAAATGTTCAGTTCCGATAACCTCTGGAGCAGATGTTGATTCTGGTTAGTGTGAGTAAATTAGATGAGAATGAGATGCTTGAATCGGTGATGGGTATGATAGTCTGTGATAGTGCTTGTAAGCTGATTTTAACAAGTTAAAGACATAACGTCTTCTTACCAAAAAAAAAAATAACAATACAGTGGGAAAGCAGAGCCTTTGTTCGCTTTGAACAAATAAATCTTCCAAAAGTTATGCCGAGGTTGGTTTAGTTATATTTTCGTGATGACGACTTAACGTCGATATGTGTTTTTGTTGCCCTTTTCCAATTGATGGATCCGAATTCTAATGACCTCTGTATTTGCTACTCTTTGGGAGTGCAAACCATCAACCCTCTCGGTTAGGGTCTACCTAATGTATGTACACCATCCCCAGTCTCAGTAAAATGAGTTGCGGGTACAGCATTTGGGCATTATTTGAATGTGAATTCTTTCCTTACTGTTTCATCTTCGTCGGTCTGCCTCTCTCTCTCTTTGTTTTTAGGTGTATCAAATCATTCTTTCATACCGGTGCGTCTCTACGAATCAATGCTATCGTTGGTGAGGGTGATAATTTTCTCCCAGATCCTTGCATTCTTGATAAGAAATTTTAGTTCAAGCTTGTTTATACCTTCAAATTTTATCCCAACCCTTCGAGCACATCTAGGTGGTGACTTCTTCATCTGAAGCATGCTGGGACCACGGCGATGACAGCATGGTCTTCATTGTAATAATAAGCGAACTCAGAAATGGTGCTTGTTCAAAGTTCAAATTGAAGGCTCAAAATGCCAATGACATTGATCTCAAGATTGAGACACGACAAGGTACGAGTAACATGGTCGGTAGAAAGAACTCCAGTTTATGGTTAGGAGACCTCCATAGCCAACAATAATGAGGGCTAGGTGCAACAACAATCCATCAACTCCCCAATCACATTTTGATGGCACCACTGGACTAGTGAAAGTAAATCATGTGGAATTATCATTAGGAGGTACTTGGTTAGGGGGGATGGAGGTCTGAAATGGGAATTGGAACGAGTGACGTTCATTCCAGCTGCTTGATTGGGTAAAATTTTATTCCGATTTTGATTTCGGAATGAAATAAGAATGTCTCAATTTATCTAATACTCAATCTCCATTCAAATTTTCATTCCGATTCTAATTTTGAGAATTTGATCATTTCGATTCCTAATCCAATCAATTTTGATTTCGGTCGTGAATCAAACACCTTCTAATATTATTTTTTGGGTGGAGGAACGGGAACAACCCATCTCAGCCATCATTTCAAGGGCACAAAGAGAGATTAAATATCATACCAACATGGTCTACAGAAACTTTTATAATAGAAAAGGAAGCAAGGTCACTTGGTGGATTAGGTGCAGCTCTCCTGCAGACCACCAACACAATAAAGAGGGATGAAATTGACTGAAGAAAGTTACAGAGAGGCACGAAGTGCATCATGTTTGTTCACAAATGGAGGGGGAAAACACTTGAAATGAGAGCATTACAAAGAAAACTTTAGGTGCTGCAAAACTGAGAGAGGTACTAGTGATCAACCAAAGGGAAGTCAATACCCGAACCAACCCCCCTTGCATAGTGGTGGTGGGATAGTGCTTGTAATTGAATTGAACAACAAACAGAACAACCAGCACCACATGGCAAGGAGAATCTGAGGTGCGCTCTTGACTTGCCACAATAAAGCTCCATACTCCTCTCCTTCTCCTGCTCATCAGGAAAACATTGGTCAGAGGCTGGACAGACTAAATTATTAACTAATGGAGATGCAAATTACCAGGAGAGCAGTGCAAGCCATCAAGAAAAAGAGATTTTGAATGGAAAGTAAATATAACTAGCAAAACCAGATGATGCAAATGGTTTTAGGATTAATACGAACTTTAGAAAAAATTACTTACTATCAACTTGTTTTTGTGAGTCAGCAAAATTTTCAAAAAGGAAGACTAGGAAAATTAACATGACAAATGTTAAAATTTCACAATCCTAAGAAAACTTCAGGCCTTATATAAGTAAATTTTGCAAAGAAAATCAGATTAAGAAACAGAACATGTTCAAGTTCCTACGCCACTTCCTAAAAATCCATATCCATATTTTTAAAATATCCCAACCATGGTACTTAAGTTTCTTAAGCTTTTAATTTCCAATATAGAACGCAATAAAGATTCAGGAACATAATAATTTCAAACCAAAAAACCATATGAACAATTAAGCTTCTACACCCTCCAGCCACTTCCATTTGCATTCGATCTCCAAAAACCTTCAAAATTCTCATGTTATGAACTCT
The DNA here is from genome assembly GCA_000441515.1 of Elaeis oleifera. Lineage (NCBI taxonomy): Eukaryota > Viridiplantae > Streptophyta > Magnoliopsida > Arecales > Arecaceae > Elaeis > Elaeis oleifera. The sequence continues at coordinate 2,287,340 of KE504636.1, read as the reverse complement.
GCATTGGAACCCACTGCTCCTATCTTTAATACCAATAGAAGAACCTAATTTCAAAAGAAGTAAACCTCTTTTGAGGTGGGAAAGAAAACTACCTAAGATTCCCAAGTTATGAAAACAGTAACTCACCTTTATATAATAGTCTTTAGGCTTGCTGGGCATTTTCACCCGAGACTGCAGCCTTGATTCTTTCAACAGTACATGCAATGAGGCTGTTGACGGTTGCTACTGAACCAAGCGAGAGTTTGGCAGTTGGGACTGAGTCGACCAGGATTTGGAACGCAACGGTCAGGAGAGATCCACCAGAACCGACCTCTCCTATACTCCCAGTAGGACCATCAGGGAGGATGGCAAAGCCTGATGGCAGAAGTGCAACATAGTTGGGTCACCACCATTTAGAACCACATTCATTGCAACAAAATCTACTGGTGCATAGATCACATAGGAGCCCGTCGGGTCGGTGCAGCTCTCTTGTAGTATCAGCATGTTGCTCTGGTTTGAGTTTGCGCTCTAAGATCATATCATTGAATAAGTTACGTTTAGCATATTTAATTCGAGTGGTGAAAATAAGTATGTACATGAGATTCATAAAAGCAAATAGTTGATAAAGATGAACTAGATTTGGTTATCTGAAATTGGACTGAATGCATGATGACATGAAAGTGCAATCCAGTTGCGAAAAGTACAAGAAACTGAACAATTTTTGATGGTTATGAGCTTACATTGACACGGAGGAGGGAGACGCAGTTGCCATGATCTCGGCCATTGGCGATGTGAGCCATTTCCTGAACTACACCACCATTGGAGAGGATATCCCACTGTAAATACATCCATAATCCAGAGAGAAGTGAGAAGATTTATGCTTCTTATCTCCCCTTTGCATACAAATATATCATCTCCAAAGAATTGAGGCAGAAGAAGTGGTCTTGGTAAGACAAGCAAATGCTTTGTAGTAGTGTTTGCTTAGAAGGTTTTGTAGCATGGGTAAATACAACTGGATGGATCATATGACATCATGCAGTACTATAACAAATAGAGAATAAGCAGTGTACCCAAAAAGAAAAAAATAGAGGACAACCACCAACTCACGGTAAAATATGGTTCCTTCCCAAATGAAGAATTGGATCAATCAGAATTATATATAAAATAAACTTCAGTGAACATAGTCAGGTACTGAACGTCTGATGTTCATAATGATAGCTACCGTAACGTCATCACCATAATGTGGTTGAATAGTATAAATAAGAATCATGCTAATGAAAGAAATGAGGGAATTTACTACATAATGGCACCTCGAATGTGTTACACAGTAATGTTATAAACACAGCAAGCCCTGCATGGAAAAATTTTGTCCCAACACTTAAAACTCACCAAATATACTCATAGTGGACGTACCATGACAGCTTATTTTGCTACAAATGACTGAAGGCGGGACTACTAGAATTTAATGGCAATGCTCTTAGAAACTAATAAGAAAGGTTAAAAACCTGAATACGTCTATTGGTATCTTGAAGAACTTCAAAAAGGTATTATTATATTAGTATCTTACATCACATACAATAAAAAAATACAAGTATTGTAATTGTAACAGCAAATTATATTAGTCTAACAAAGAGATGTCTTTATTAAAATGAGAACTAGGTCTCAGGATCAGTAGCATCACTTATTCTACTGCAATTTTGAAATGAAATCTAAGCATATGCCATCCTCATGTTGAAGAGAACAAAGAATATATTTAATTATTCTGATCGATGTACCTCACTACGAGAGCTCTCATCGCGGAGGAAATCGAAGACCCTCTTCGGTGGAACAGGAAGCCAGAAGGAAGTGGCGGCATTGAGGACGATACCAGGTGGCCTGCCAGGATCATCAACGCTCTTTCTGGTCATAACCCTTACATCCTCTGCACCACTACCAGATAAAGTAGTCCACTGATGTGTAGTTGAGGCAGTCACACCACCACAAAAGCTCATAACCATCCTCTCAGCTAGCTTCAGCATGCTCTTCCTCCCGTCTGGAGTAGTTATTACTGTGATACCAAATTATCAAAACAAAGAATATTAATATATAAGTCATCCATCTAAGAGAAAATCATATACCTTCACATGCAATATACTTCAGATCATCAGTGAATTCAGTTTGAACAAAAGAATGGTTATTACCACCAATGTCCCCAGAGGGGATGCTACTAGCCATTACACTTGCTAGGCGCTCACATTGTCGATCCAGAGTACTGACCCACCGTTTCGCACCAAATGCTAGGCCTGAGTTAACCAAAGGCTTGTATATATTGTGAACAGACCTATCATCTACTTCAACATGTTCAACCCAAATCACCTGTAAAATATTAAAATAAAAGAAGTGCTGTATTAATATCAATATTAGATAGAGATGATATAATGTAGCCAGAGGTAAATTTCATATTATCAGGTGGTAAATCAAAACTCATAGAGCTGATTACAGTGCTGTATTAGTATCAATAAGATAGAGATGATATAATGTAGCCAAAGGTAAATTTGATATTATCAAGTGGCAAATATAAGAACTCATAGAGCTGATTACAGATAGTTGGGAAAGATTGATATGGTTATGATCTAGATATGAAATTAACATGACTAATCTATTCATATGTGAGTATTTACCTTTGAGTAACCATTTGGCATTTCTTGAATCAAGCAGCCTGATGGCCTTCTTCGACATCTCAATAGAGGGCTGGGGCGCAAGCTGTCCAAGGAAACATCAACTACTGCCCAGGTTCCATCAGCATGTTGCTTGCAATACCTCACAAATAAACTCTCACGAGTTGGAACCAGTGGAGACGGTACTTGGAATTCCGCTGACATCTGACAGTTCAGAATGTTAAAAGGCTTTGTTCTTGTTAAACTGGAAGATAAACTTGTTAAAAGAACTAACATTAGATATTCTTTTAAGAAGAAAGGAAGCTGTAAATAAGTCGTAAGCAAAGTTTTAAATACATGATACAGATGGTATTCTCCTAGAGAACACTTTGGAGGTCTTTCTGATGTAGAGAGGCTACATAAATTTTGAGTACATAATCTCCAAGGCTACATTAAGCTAATTTTGAGTTTTATCCATATAAATTTACATTATTGTGTTTTCTGCTCACACTTACGGATCAAAGAGGCGTGGAGTCAAGTAACAGGAGTTTATAAGGCTACCAGATTTTGCTGGTGTCGAGTTAAGAACTTGCCATAAAAAATTTAAAGGTGAGAAATCAGAAAACAGTTTTGTGAACAATAACGTGATGAACTGGATTTTATTTTTTTGAGCAAATGAAAGTTATCTAAATTAATTTCATATCAAATTTTAATTTATTGTACTGTTCGATTTTAGTGTTCCTATTGTAGATGTCTCACATAGCTCTTCCATCGTACAATTTCTATTTCTTTGGCTATAGACTGAAAGGAAGGGAAAGCCATATGCTCATTATTTGAGTTACCTTGTGACGATGAGAACCCTCTGGTGTTCTTCAAGGTGGATCTTTTCACATTTATATATTTCATATTATCTTTCTTTGCCTCTCTCTATGACCTTTAATAACTTTGAACCTATCACTACTAGTAATTACATTATTTCCAAAAAGAACAATATCAGAGCATATATAAGATTGTACATACTAGCATGGTTTTGCAAAACGTTAAATCAATGACTATCTGCATGCAAATTCTTGAAAAAGAAATTGATATCAGTAATAGCTAAATTAATGCATCCCTGACTGCAGGCATAGATGTGCTATGTGTTTAACAACCTCATGGACAGATTTCCATATCATTAGCCTCAAACAATCGAAACCAAGTTTCATCTAAAGAATTTAAAATCCATCTTAAACGGGGCCATTCTCTAGTGGTTGCACCATCTTCCATCAGGAGGAGCTTCTATGTTGTTGTTTCCCAAAGAGTTTGGCATAAGTAATTCTTCCACCATTTCTATGAAGTAATTTGTTGTTCCCCATCATTATTCTAAATAAATAAAATCATGAATATTTAATCTAAATTATCAATATCTTTTATCAACTTTCAAACATTGGTTAAATTTTAGTATGAAGTTCTACATAAATCAGATGCTTAAGAAGTTTTACTTAGTTTAGTTCTAGAATCTTTATAAGTTTTTCAGTATACCACTTGTTAGAATTATTAAGGATATAAGTGCGGCAAACATGTCCAAGATTTGAACTCAGAAACTCCTCCCTTGTGGATTATGTTGCAACAATTATTGCCAGCGCAGTTTTTTATTAGATACGGTTTTATGAGTTTAATTCTATCTATTTGGAGGTTATACAACATATACTTCTACTCACAATAAGTATATATCATACCTCACATCTTCATTTGTGCAAGCTCCATTTTTTAGACCCTCATCAATGACCATGATACTGCAGTCTAAAATACCTCACCGATTACAATTACTAAAACTCATACAAATTCTACTCATACCAATAATCATAGCAAACTAGTCATGCAATGGTAATATGTTACACATTTAGATATCAATTCATTGGCAAATTCAATTTATAAGTACAAAATGTCATATAATAACATAAAATATAATATAGTATTTACTATTATGTTGGCCTAGATACATGCAATTTAGAACACAAACATTTTGGAAAACTCAACATTTTTAAAGGACTGTTTTCAGAAAATTAGCTATTGATACACAACACAAACATTAGGAAGCTCTATCATATCAGAACATGCCGCATTACATAATTATTACAATTTAAATGACATTTTATTCCTTTAAAGTATTGAAATTAGCCAGAATAATTAGTTATCAGCAAGCCACTAGAATAAAACGAGTCAAAATATATATCACTTACAGTAAAATGTTAGCCTTGAAGACTGATTTTTTTCCTAATTATCCCCATATTTAGCTATTGATACATAAAATAGCACAAAATAATAACTATGTCTCTAAGGGGGAAAAAAGGAATATTTATTTGCCAGACCATGTACTACTTCAAGGATTATGAAGTTATTAATGTTACAATAACTTCAAAATAAAAGATCCTACAGAGAGAGAGAGAGAGAGAGAGAGAGAGAGAGAGAGAGAGAGAGAGA
>KE504636.1:2229504-2270274 GCA_000441515.1 Elaeis oleifera | reverse complement strand
CCGTCACTTCAAACGGCGATTTCAATTTTATCCATCTCACCTCGCCAGGTGGACAAGAGGTGGGCTTAGGTGACCGTGAAATCTTCACCGGAAGCGGCGATTTCAAAAAAACCGTCTCTTTCAAACATGGGGCTTGACCTGGATTTGTTATTGAATCTGGAGCTAGGATGTGAAAAAAATATGATAAACTTTGCGGAGGTTGGCAACAAAGATGCGCATCACTTGTGTAGGTACTATCGACTTGTCTACCAAGTTGTAAACGTACCAAGACCTTGCCAACCAGCACCCAAAGGTTATTGATGTTCTTGCCGTGTCGGTTGTTGTGTTGAACTGCACCGTTGGTGATGGAGAATATTACAACATCGCCAAAAGAGCAAGAAGATGAAGACATCAAGGAGACTTTATCTTAAGAAGAGTTGAAATTTTGTACCTGTGGAATAAGAGAAATTAATTTTGAATGGAAAGATTCTTATAGAATCGAAGATGTACTCAGATCAAGAGCACATAAGATTGAAAACCTTGATAACTCTTAAATTCTCCAAACTTAGACTGTTGAAATCTTCGAATGTATTATCAGCAAATTTTATTTTGAATTAATTACATAATGAAACATTTTATTTATGCACAACTTTTTGTTTAATGAAAATCGACTACAAAAGTTGCCTGCTTTAGCAACAATGACTTAATAAATAAGTCATGACATCTACTACAATATATGGTGAAAAGCTGATAAATTTGATCGGCTAACACCCGACCATAGTGTTAGAAATAATAGTTGGCTGATACCTTATTGAAGTAATCGATTAGCTTTTGATTATGAAAAATTGATAAACCCAACTTCAATATTTGAATACTTGGATACTTTATAATTTTTTTTTCCAACATCTATACGACTACAAATCCCCCACAATTGTAAAAGCTACTCAATGAAATATTGACTACATTACTTGAAAAAATTTTAGGCAAGCTACAAACAAAAGCGAAAGTGAAACTTTTATTACTAAGAAAGCTATTCTTGCAAGTATGGAGAAATTTCGAGAATAAGAAGCAAAAACAAGAACAACAAAAAAAGGTGAACTTAGATTTTGTGAGTGCCAACATCTTCAACTTGTGGAGGAGCTACCTTAGGAATCAGCTATCCTCGCTGGTGTTTAAGGGGTCAGAAGATCGGCATTGGCCACGGAATAAAGCTACCGGACCATGGTCTCGCATTCATCAAAATCAAGGTCATAAGCCCATAGAGAGATCTTTATAGCCTCAACTATGGCCTTGACCTTCTTAGAGGCGGCATGCTCCTTGTGCAGCTTAATCTTCTTCCTGAGCTCCTTCACCACCGACCTCTCTAGCTCAATTGTATGCTCAAAGGAGGTTATGTTTCTATAGTAGTAAGAACCTCGGTCTTGAGCCGAGCTATCTCCTCAGTTGGTTTTTTTTTCTTTTTTCACTATCTTTTTTATTTTCTTGATTGCCTCTTCCTCGAGAGCCTTCATCTAAGCATCAGCTTTTGAACCTTCTCCTCTAGAGAGGCTTTGAGTTGATCATAGTCGATGAGGTGCCCACAGAAGGGACAGGAGGTTGGCTGCATGGAATATAAAGTGAGTAAGAAAGAAAATCGAAAAAAGAATATTCAACCAAAGAGAAAGTTTTTTATTCACAAAGGCTTCATTATAAATTCTTTCATTGCAAAGTCCAAAAGAAAGCAATACAAAAGATTAAGCCTTCGTAGAGGCATCAACGACCACCTCGGCATGTGGGTCAGTTGAGGGTTCTGCGACTTCATCGACAATGCGCTTGATGGCATCCTTGGTGATCTCGGACTCTGCCTACGGCTACTCCAAGGCTATTCCTAATTTCTCTTCAGCTTTGTTTGCAACTCCAATTTTGCTCAAATCGATTTTAGGTAACAACTGAGCAACTTGAGCCTTGTAGTCTTCAAAACCAAGCTGATAAGTCTATCGATCCCTCGACGACTTCTTCTACAAAGTCCTGAGAATTTTTGAAGTCGGCGATTGTTCAAGTAGCAACATCTTAAGCAAAGGCCTCAGCAGCAGATATCCTATCTTAGACAGCCTTAGCAGCCTTCTTAGCGATGATATGTTTTTCCTCCAAAGCCATGATAGTTGCTCATAGAGATCGAACTCTTTCTCGAGCTCGGTGATGGTCTTCTTCTCTTTCGCTAGCTGAGTCTCGAGCGTGGCTACTTTCTCCCAACTAGCATTGAGCTCAACATCAAGTCGAGCCCTTTCTTCTTCATTCTTCTTCTCTTGCTCCTCAATAGCTCTGAGGAGTTCTTCGACAACTTTGGCTCAAGCTTTAAGAGCTAGGTCCTTTATTCCAATGAGTGACTACACAGCTGAAACTGGTTAGTCCCTCATGCATAACAATTATGTCATGCATCAACTACAAAAGAATAAAGGAAGCAACTAAGTTAAGAGATCGGAATACTGATAAACAAAAGAGGAAAAGTGAAGTAGACTTACCCCAAGAAGTGATGTATAACAAGTAGACATAATCTCATCCAAAGGATCAGCTTCTCTTTTTGACTAGTCAGCAAGTAATAAGGTCATCTTCATTAGCCCCTGGGCAAGCTGATGGTTGTGGAGAGCAGAGTTGTTGGCACGGACTCTCATCCCCAGGACAATGAAACCCTCCTCAGATAGATCCAGAAGAGGATGATCAGCAAGCTTCAAAGAGAATTAGGGTGCCTTTCCTTAGTTTGCGCTCGACGTCAATCCCGCTGGTGCAATAGAAGACTTTGGTGTGGACAAGCACCGGAGAGGTGAAACAAGGGCTCGAGATGAGCTCAACTCTGAAAATGCTGGCAAAGTTGTTTTGATGGGACTGCTTTGATGACCATGAGGTCATCCTCGACACCGATGGGGGCTGAGCTTGAAGTCTCGGACCTCAAGATTGGTGGAGGTGGAGCAGCTCTTGTTGGTTCAGGAGTTGTCCTCTGTGCTGGAGGATTCTTGACTTTGCTTCTTAGAGATTGAAGTCTCCCGAGAAGAATCTCCTCAAGAAGACCCCAATCTCTTCTTCTCCACGTTCCAAATCATCTCGGTGGTAGGCTTCATGAGTGCAAAAGCAGAGCAAAAAGGTTAGTCAGAAAATGCAAGAAGAATAAATGCAATAAATAGAAAAAGAACTAAAATTGTGCCAAGGAAGTTAATCGGACTCAGATCGGTATCATATAAGTTTTGCTAGGCTATCAGCTGATACCTTGATGGATCGCTTTTTGCTCCTGAGTACATGAGGTATTGTCTGCTTTAGCCTTTGAATGTTATGGCATGGGACCTCACGATTTTGTCCTTTAAAAGACATTTCATAGGGAAGAGAAAGTTTCACCCCATATAAGCTAGAGTTTTCTTGACTCCCAACCAATGTGGGACTAATGATGCCCTCCTTCCTATATTATAATATACTCCCTAATCAAGGGGTACTCTGGGCAAAATTGTGGGAGGTGCATCATAGTCCACCGGAGGCACATTGCCCTCCTACTCGGTGCACCAATCTGTTGCTGTTAAATCCTAATAGATGATATGTCTGGAGATCAAACAGGCATCGTAAAGGATACAAGCCATTCGTGAGGGTTGATGGACCTACAAAAAACATCCACTTGTCCGAATATGTCCAGCGGGGGATCCTCTGATGATTAAGTTAGCTGGAGTTTAGAAAACAATCGAAAGAGAAAATCACAACAGTAGGTTAGAAAAACTTATCCTTGGTCCTCCTTTCACATTTATTGATATAAAGGTCAGATTCTTACCGTTATCCCATAAATTTTGCCTCCTAGGGCATAGAAGCTACGGATGTAATAGCGATTGTAGTTAGTAGTTAATATCCTTTTGATCATATCATCATAGTCAGTTAATATAATCATGATGATGTCATCATGGATAGTTAATATGTCTTTGCATTCCATTATTGCATCCATGATTCTTATTTTTCTGGATCATTAGTTATAGAACGAGGTCGATTAGATCTCGAGTACTTAGTCGATTGGATACTGAGATGAATTTCAGTTCTTGCACCTAGTTATATAGCATGTTTCCATTCTGAGCCATTAGTTGATTCTTAAGTAGTTGGGATGTTTCTATGAAACTTTTATAGTTGAAGATATGTCAGCTAGGTCTCGAAAATTCTTCTCGGTATCTATCCGAGGTCGAGATTTCGAGTAGACACCTCAACAGTTGCCCTCCACTCCTGAGTCCGAGATGATTTTGCCATTTTGGATGAAAGGAGTAATCTCATCATTTTTTGACCTCGATTTTTGATATATCTCTAATGAGTTGTCTTTTCAGTTGCCTAGTATGTATTGCTGTCTCAGGAAGGAGTGTCTAGATATTTTATCATTTTATGAGTCATGCAACAATCTTAATGAATGCATAGAATGAAGCGGCATATCATCATTATTTCCTCCGATTCGGTGATCAATGGGATCACTCTCGGATCGACTATAATCCTCCACATGCCGAAATATTATTGGTGTTAGAATGTTCCCATGGATTTATCTTATGTGGCATCATTGTAGGATAGGTGCAATTGAGAGTCCGAAAATCTATCGGTATAGATATGCCCAATGTGTCGACATCGGCAGAGAAGGAGATCAAGGTTTCAATCATAACTGTTCAAGTATAGGATATATAGTCGTCTTCCATCTTTCTTTTTACGTTTTCTTTCTCCATGAGAGCCTTTCTGTTACAGTGGGGAGGGAGCTTCCATTCATCCATTTCTTCTTGTTTTGTCATTCCTCCAATTTTTTTCAATTATTTTTACATCTTCTAGAGGGTATTTTCTCTTTCTCATTTTCTTTTGCATTATATCCTTTTCTTCTGTAGTTCTCCTTTGTTCTCCCATTTTCTTTCTTATTCTTGCCTCTTTGCTTCATTTCCCTCTCTTTCTACCTGATGTCAAACCCTAGAACAAGTCACGGGGTGAGAGCCACTTGAGGGATTGGGGCTCTTAATCTCAGGATTTTTCCCAGTCTTTAACTGAAGCAGGTTTTTTGTCCCATCTTGGAGACTCCTGTACTCAGAGGTCGGAAAATTCGATCTTCAAGCAGGTCTCGCTTCTAGAAAACGAAGAATGCATGCTGACCAAAGCCGATCTAGAACAACTCCGGAATTACTATCACATTCTGAGTTGGTGTTAGTTGTTGATCCTGGGTCTAGAAGATCAAGTGACCCATACTCGAGAGGGTTGAATCCGCATTTACAAAGAGTTTCTTTGATCTAGACTCCATTTTCTCCTTCATCTCTTTATTTGCAACATTTTTGACCTTTATCGTATTGTTCCCGCTCAGCTTGCTCCGAAGTCCATCCGAATACTTTGTTCCTTTATTGTTCTTTGTGATATTGTTCACATCAATTTGAGTCCATCTCTTTTTCAAGCTCTTTTTATTCTTAACAAACATCTTTGGAGGAGAGGCTGGTGGTATTTCGGTCCTCAAATTTATATTAACTTGATCACCGATCTCCTTCTTCTATCCATGGGTGGAAGAATATATTCTTTTTATTTCAGCTGACCACCTTTGGGACTTTAGCTGGATTTAGGTTGAGCCTAGTCGATCGCCGAATAAGAATGAAGTGGTCCTTGATGAGGATCAAGAAGATTTTTGTCTTCTGCTTGGTGTAAAAGCATCTCCCCAGCATTAGCTATTAATCGAGTGAAGCTTATATGACATCGGGCTGAGTCGGTTAACTCTTTTGGTATAATTTTAGTTCTTTTTTCCACTTATCGCATCTATTCTCCTTGCATTTTTTGACCAACTTTTTTGCTCTGCTTTTGCAGTCATGAAGTCTACCGCCAAGATGATTTGAAGCATGGTGAAGAAGAGGTCGAGGTCTCCCCGAGGGTTTTATTGCTCTAGGGATGAGAGTTTGTGCCAATGACTCTACTCCTCACAACCATCAGCTCAAGGCTCGGATGGGTCGATCTCCGCTCTTGAGTATGTGAGGTATTGTCCGCTTCGACCTTTGGCCACTATAGCATGGGACCTCATGGTTTTGTCCTTCAAAATCATCTACACCGGAGGACAAAATGTGTCTCACAAGGGAGAGAATGTCCCATCCTATATAAATTAGGGTCCTTCTTGACTCAATTAATGTGGGACTAATGATGTCCTTCATCCTATATCATAATATAATTTCTATCAAGGGGACTTTGGTTAAGATTGTGGGAGGTGTATAATAGTCTATCGGAGGTACATCGACTCTTCCAATAGCACCAATATTGCGCTCAAAGGCTTGTGGCTAGGACGGTCGATCTTCACTTCCATGTATGTGAGGTACTGTCTGCTTCAACCTTTGACCGCTATGGCATAGGACTTCGCAGTTTTGCCCTTCAAAAGATTTCTTAGGGGCAAAGAAGTTCCATCTCATATAAGTCAGAATCTCTTTTGACTCATAATTAATGTTAGACTATTGATGCCTTCTCTCCTACGCCACAATACTAAAATCCATCGCATAACATGACATTTTACCAAAATCTTCGTATGAACTGGTAAACATATATGGTAGGTGTGGGGCCAAAAGGATAGATGATGGCGCGCAACAATGGCCCCATGATAGAGTCCACAAATGTACCAACCGTCCAGCTCATAGTTGACGGTAGTGATTGAGCAGGACAGCAATTTATTGCTGTGGAACCAAACATGACTCACGAGAGCGAAGGACCACCGAGAGTGCCTCCCTTGAAACATTCTAAGGAGGGGTAATCTGCAAACAATGAGGGAGTTAAATTGAATAAATAATTCTACGAGGTCTCTTCGTTAAAATAGTGCAGTTTGACTTTTTTGTTGTTTTTTGTTTAATGTTTGGTCGATTCTTTCTCCTCTTTAAGTACAACGCGCAATCCGTACCGTCTAAATCAAGCTCTGATCGGACTCAAGATCTCTTCTTGTCTTCAAGTGTGCGAATAGTACGTCCCCCTTCCCTTTGGGAAAGATCCTATGCAACCCATGCTACCACTCAAATGGCAAACATGTCCTCCCATGCCATTTTAATCTCATACTAGTCCTTGGTATTTGCAGGAAGGAATGGACGGCTGTGATTTGTCAAAGAGAAGTAGAGTTTGAGAGAGAAAACAAGAGTGCTTTTTATAATTTTCTTAGATATTGAGGCTTATCATGCTTTAGCTTCTCATCATGGGAAGTTGGATGCCTGAATGATGAGGTAATTCTTTACCAACTATCCATGATAAAGTCCTTGTAATGGAAAATTTACTTAAGAGACATTGGATTGGACCATCACCTCATCTACTTTATGATAAAAATTTTGAGATAGTTGATCATTTTTACTAAAGTCCAGCCTAAAAGTTTTAGAAGGTAAATAGATAAATAAGACCATAATATGGTATCAAAGCTAACTATTCCTCTTAATTATATCCATGTCTCCACATTTTTACTTAATAATCCATGTATCACCGGTCTTTTCAAGCTCCAATTCACTCTCTCATACTCAAGTGAGAGGAGCTATCGAGGAATAGTCTCACATTAATTAATTAAAAACCTCTAGTTGGTCTCACATACTTGTACATCTGTCTTTCTATCAGCTCAAGGTTTTGGATTATATTTCCAAAAAAAAAAGTGTTTGGATTGGATCCTAGCAACCTCCTATTTGTCCTCATTGGTTTATCCTGGTGTAGCCGATTTGATGGAGTTGGGCAGACCGATAAACATCGACTAGTTGGCCGATGTACTAGTCTATCCGAAGAGAAAGTCCAACCTATGAAGAAAGAAGAGATCGAAGGTTGCTATACCTGATCTAGTAGGAGATTCTCTAATATCTAAGTCAGATAGAGCTTTGGTAGAATAGATAGAATCTAAGAGTGAGAGAGAAATGTCTTTATACCTGATAGTTCCCAATTCCTATTGATACAAAGATCAGGGCATAATATTGTTGTGATTTAGACTTTAAGATTGATGGATGAGTTGTAACCGTTTGCCTTAAATCGGAGATTTGCTTTGGGGCTGTAACTATCTTTCTTGATTTACTTTGGCACTAGACATGCAGTACAAAAAGCACTTCATCATTAATCGGTGAGCTTGGGTGGTAACGATGGATAACAATGAATCTGAACTAGCTTGATAATTGGTTTTGTATTTTCAGGCCTAAGTCTGGCTTTTGTATGTTTCTAATAATAGTGGTTACTCTTTATTTTGTAGTAAAAAAAATAAAAATGGAGAAGAAAAACACACACGCACTTAACAACATAAGGCATCATTATGTTGATAGTACTATTTGCTGAATAATCCAAATTGAATGTCACATACTAGACTCATATTTATATGTTTGAGTTGAAAAAAGATATATGTAGGTCAAGATTAGGTCTACATTATTAAGTTTGGACCATGTCCGTTTGAGTCTATGGTTTACTGGTCTACTCCACCCACTTGCATGTCTGATCCTTGTCAATAAGATTTATAAAGATCCCAATCAGCTAATTAATTATGACTAAGATGACCAATCCGAATACAAAGCTCGAACTGGTTCAATTGCCTAGAATTATTCGTCCTTGAAGGATTGACTCGAGGCCTAGATGTAGAAAGTGGATACATAACTTTTTAACATTCCATTAGAATGCACGGACGTAGTCCAGTCCAAGTAGTCTGCTGGCTCTTATCCACTCACATCCTTTCCCTTGAAATAGGGGCAAAGGCATTGGAATAAGACGTGGCTATCAGGTCATCTACCATGTGGCCTGCACAAGGCCTTACGGGAAGCATTCATCTCTTTGGGGTACCAACACCATACCCTAATTTATGACCATCTAGCGAGAGGTATCAATGACTTGAGCTAACTTTTTGCTGGCATACTAGTTCATCACCAGCATATAATCTGCATGATGTGTGAAATATAATTTTTTTCTTATTTTCAACTATTTTGAAATATAATATAATAGCGTAATAAATTATAATAAATAAAAGATTTTAATTATAATTAAATTTTCATTGCGTATGCAACAGTAATTTTTAATGACGGGCATATAAAAACTTTCATTATTAATACCAACACTCATATAATGGACAAATAATTTTGTACAAGTTGACTCTCAATTTAGAAGTTCTATCATTACTACCGGCCCTGTGGAAAACATATGAGATATGATTTTTTCTTCAAGCACAAATTTCCATCATTAATACCAATATCTACATTATATGATGAATGAAGAACTATATATAAGAAACTATGCAAAATTACTATAATTAGTATCAGCATCATTAATACCACCCGCACGATAAAATGATATATGATTTTTTTTCTTTTCTCCTTTTTCCAATTATTCTTGAAGTATAGTACAACTTTATAATATTTCAATAGTTAAATTTCTATTACACATTAAGCACTAAACTTTAATAATGATCGAGCATCTTAATGTTGATATCATTAATATCTATTGTATACTAAGTAATAAACTTCAATGATGAAAAAGTATATAAAATCAGTTTCATTAATACTAATGCCCACATAGCTAATAGAGAGAACCTTCATTTTAGTTATATAGAATAGATTAACTGATGTTTGGTTTTTTTTCTAGTTTCAAAAAAGAATAGATTAACTGAGCTTAGGCTTGGATTTTAAATGCCAGCCAAAGTAATCAACATCCCTGGAACCATGAAAATTTAACTACTAAATACCACAGGCCATGCAATACTCTCCCTTTTTCATATCAAAATCACTAGGATTATCAACAATGGCATCTTGACATTGACATCAAGGCTGCATTCATGTGTGAGTCTTCTTGTATTATTGCATATGTTGATGGGAATATGCCATCCATTTATGTGATATAACCTTTTCCTCCAAAGAAGCATGGGCATCTACATCATTGTGGTTGCAATAATTATAGCGCGCCATAGAGAAAGAAGATGGTTAGAAGTTGAAATGCCCCTTGTCTCACTCCTACCCTTTTGGGTCTCCCATCACCACATCTTCTCTTATACTTATGCCTCATCTCATCCACTTCTGAATTCAAGTGGTGGTGGATATATTCTTCTATCACTCCTTTTGGAATAAGTAATAATAATTATCAAGCATCCTGATGATGGATATGGTAGCCACATGTTGCTTTGTTAGATGCTCTCATTAATATGTATACATACGTATGGCAGCCAAATCCTAAAATATTAAAGAGAGCACTAGCAAGGAATGAAACCTTTCATGGTACAACCTGAAGTTGTATTAATTGTTACTTTCCTCTACATTTAGTCCAAATATGAAGTATCCTTGGCATTTCCTTTAAGAGGTCAGGAAGCTTTTAATGCCAATATGTATCCTAGCCCATCATTTCCAATTTTATACCTTTAGAAAATTAAGTCAAATGCATCTTTCATTTCACAGTTTCTAGCTTACCAAGATGCTCTCTTTTTAATTTCAAGGTGAAGACCCTGAAGCCTCCCACCTCCCCACCCCAAAGTACAAGTAAATTTCTCTATATAAGCCAGGAGCTTAAATAGAGATTTCCTAATGCAAGGACTGAAAAATTGTTCAGTATGCGAGTGGCTGAAGAGGCAAGGTCATTGAATGCCCACGTTAGTTTATTCCCTCATAGTTGATAAAAAAGGTATTGTTAGCTTGCATGAATGGTTTAATCTAGAACATTATTTTAAATAGTGCAATAGAAGTTCACAAAATCAAAGAATATACTCAAAACTAGGTCACATCAATTCAAGTCGAATCAAGATTTATATGAAACTAGTGGTTAATTCCTCCATCATCCATTTGGATCAACTAGCAGCCTCTTGTAAAATGGATGGCACACAGTAATTTAATAGCAGTTGCCGCAAAAAATTGATTCTTGGGGTAAATCCTCTCTTGTATCGGAACATTTCCAAGTCATTAAGCACACATGAGTCTGGCAATCCAAGAACTGATTGACAGAACCTCTTCCTCAATGGTAACAGTCATCAAGAACCGGACCTTGGATAATTAGGTTAATTGTTGGAAATTTAAGAACATATGGATCTTTTTCAGAAAGCAAAATTTCTGCATGCTCATTAGAGAAGCTAACAGGGTTGAAGTATAGGAAACCAACTACAATAATTCAGAATATATATTGACTTACCCATTTATGGGGGAGCTAATGGCTGTCCTAGCTCAGACTGCTCAGTGTTAGGTTGCATTGTAGTTAAGTACCTGCTACATAGCTTAGTTTCCCTTCTTAATAGAGAAATGAAATGCAATCTATCTCACTAAAAGAAATGCAGCTTAGAGGCAATGTAGGTCTCATGAAACTTTCATTGCAAACTGGAGTTGTGCTGTGGACTTGGGACTGTTCGCACATTTAGGTGAATTGATTTCATGTTATGATCGCCAGAAACAGAAAAATCTATATGATCTGGATGTTCATGACTTCTATCCAACTGGGTTCCACCTCAAGGCTATCCTTTCCTCCCACAATAAAGGGATACTGAGCAGCAAAAAATAATAAAGGGTTATGAGTGACATAGAGATAATTGTTACTTCAGGAAGAGTGGGTTATACATTTGTGTACTAATGTATTAAAATTATATTAAATATGATATAAGTGCAACATGGCACCCATTTGATATGGCAGTTATTGTCTTATAATATAATAATTTTATAGCAGGACATACAAAGGTACAATAAACACAAAAACATAACATTTAATATATGTGATAATAACCTTTGCGTAGTTGGACTTTAAATGCAACGACTAACCTAACTGAATCCAAGAAAAAAAGTTTTGGTCCAAGACTAATGACCTAATTTGCCTAATATATCATTGTTGTTAATCTTGCTCCCTCCGATTAATCAGGTAATCATTTTTTTAATATGAGATTAATACCAAAGACCACCCCCCCCCCAAAAAAAAATCATTTTTGACCATCTAGCGTGAGCAATGATTTGGATAATGCTCATTATCATGTTTTAACAGCCACTCTAAATATTTAAGAGGACCATTACAAGCTCATTTAGATATAGATATGGATGAAAGTTAAAGATATTTTAACCGTTTTCCATTTTGGGTTCATTGGGTTAAATTAAGATGACCCGTGCAACATTTGGTTCTGCAAGGACCATTTGGGTGGGATGAGGTTAAGATTGGATAGGATCCAAATCAAAAAGAGCGTCATATACCTATCTTTTAAATTAACATTAAAAAAAAATCCCATTTTCTTAACCATCTAGTACCAACTATGATTTAGATAAAGCTCATTCTAATGTTATAACAGCCCCTCTAAATATTTACGACCATTATGAGTTCCTTTAGATGTGGATATGGACTAAAGTTGACATATTTTAACCATTTTCTTTGGGCATTATAGGGTTAAATTAAGAAAACCTGCAGCATTTAGTTCTGCCAGGCCCATTAATGCAGGATGAGATCAAAATTGGGTTAGGTCCAAATCAAGTCCAGGGCTAGACACCTACTTGTTTCCGACTATAGGGTACCGAACAAGCTATAAGGCTCTTGGGATGTAAATGAATAATAAACCATATTAATTTGATTTAGATATGCCAAATCTTACTGTACCATGCAATATTATTGCGATTAATGCTATCTCATACAAAATCATATTGAACTGTACTGAAACTTTGTTAACACGTGCACTGCTAACAAAATTGTACTAACAAGTTATTAGGACACTCTTGATTGAGATTCTCACAATCCTTCAAAAAATCTGATCACATAACTTCCTCATGTGCAAGAAAGGTTCGATCACCATGTCATTGTCCTATTAGCCCTCTATGTACAGTATTTTCTACTCAACATAGAATTTTTGATCTCTCAATGTTTGATTTAGCATCCATGCTTTTCAAGCATTACATTTCTTTTATCATCTATAGCTCTTTGATGAGATGAATACTGCTACTTAGAATTTCTTGAGATTTGATGAGCTAAATCAAACATTAGTTGGTCAATATAACTTCTTTTAGCATCTTTTGTATATATTATGTCCAAACAATTAAATTTCATATAATCTTATAACTCTCCGTTGCTTGTATTCCATGCATCATCATCATCATCATTATCTAATTCCACTCTCTCCTAAATATTCAAGGCAACGAAACCTCCACAGTGCTAATCATGACAAAATTTCTTTAACTAAATCTTCATAAATCTTATGGCACATTTTCTGATATATATGGTCTTTTCAACCACACCATGGCCAACTTATCTTATACATTTCTTGTTTTACCTGTCAATTTGTTTGGAAATTCTTTCATCTCAAAAAAAAAAGTTTGAAAAGTCAATATCACCTGCTTTCTTCTATCAAAATAGTCTTATTACAAGCATTAGCTCAAAATTAGTTTAATTACCAATATCTAACAACTTCTTTCCATGACTGAGAAGACAAACCTTTGGAGAGGAGTGGAGGGTCAAAAGAGGATGGTAAATCTTCAGTAATAAATCCTGTTGCATTTAAGGTTGCCTAAGTAGCATCTCTATAGAGATGTTGCAGAGCTCACCCTGCATTGGAAAGGGAATGCTATTCAACTTGGGACCATGGACACCATGGTCCTGAAGGCTTAGTGCAGCATTTATTAGTCCTCCCTAAACATAATGGGGCTACTCCTAGCTAGCTGGTCCATATTGGTATTTGATGGTCAAATACCTTGTAGTGGATGAAAGCTTAAAGTCTAATTTGATTGAAAGAACCAATCATTTGATCAATGAGATTTGTAATATTGAGTCTAGATCCTTTTTGGTGGGTCCAATTTAATCACCTGTTGTTGCATGATAAACATATATATCACACACCCATCAAATCAATCATTGTCCTAGAATACATAAATGGTGGATGATATGGAACTAGATTTTTCTAGTTCAACAATGTACTGAAAATATGCAAGCCCCACTAATGCATGATACTGCCATAAATTGTCCATTTCTTTAAACAAAGATTCATATAACCACAACAAAGGCGCTAATTCTGATTAAAAAAATGGAATTATGATCCACTCCAGCTGAAATACTCCATGTCAGGATTTGAATTGTGGAGGTCTAATTCCACATCATTTACTGTCCACGTATTGCAATGGCTGGTGATTGGACACCATGGCACAGAAATGTCTTGACCCACTTAATCACCAACCATTGCGTAGTACATGGACAATTTGAGATGTAAATTTAAGTCTCTCCAATTCAATCACAAGGTGGAAATGATCCTGATTCAAAAGTATAATTGACATGCCTAATACCAATTTAACAAGAATGGAAATAAGAAATTTCATAGTTGCATATATCAATAGATAACCAAGATCTGTAAAATTACGGAAATGGACCGCAATACCCGATTATCTTATAAACTAGATCAAATATAGATAAATGGAAATAGGCTTGCTAGTGATTGTAAAGATGAATCATAACCTGCTGGATTGTGCTTAGAACTTATTCCAGATCACATTGGACCACACTTTGCAGCATAACTCTTGAACAAAAAAGCTAAAAGAAGTGTTTTGGCACTTAAGAGAGAGTTGGCAAGTTTCTGGGTTGTGCAATGTCAGCTTAAAAACTCATAAATGCAACAAAGTTTTGCATAAAATACCATTTCCTTGTTCTGGACAGCCCTTCAGTTTATTGTGTACATAAAGAGCTAAAAACTAACATCCATCCACCATCAAACTAGTACATAGGAAGTTAAGGAACTTGGAGCGGTATGTATGTATTGATGCATACTTTGGTTATTGCTTCTACAAGATTTCAGTACACAGTCCAGAAACTATTCAACACTCTAAGAGTCCAATAACTCCATTTGGGTCCATTTAGGGGATCATATTTATGGACCCAATCTGGAAAGAATCTGGCCTGCAGGAACGATTCAATGCGATGCTGCCCCACTCAAAGCAACCACCAGGTCATTCCACAGTGGTACACCAGGTCAGAGTACTAACTCTAGTGGGGCTACACAAAATAGCAATCTCAAACAAGACTACCATCTGCACATTAAATCAGAAACATTCATCAAGATATCTATAGTATTTACTAGTGAAGAAAGATAGATATGCTACGAATAGTGTTACCTCAGTTACAATTATTGATCGA
The DNA here is from genome assembly GCA_000441515.1 of Elaeis oleifera. Lineage (NCBI taxonomy): Eukaryota > Viridiplantae > Streptophyta > Magnoliopsida > Arecales > Arecaceae > Elaeis > Elaeis oleifera. Next base: position 2,255,262 of record KE504636.1, on the reverse strand, counting down.
AAACTTTAGCGCATTCATTGCGTGTTCATGTCTATCTATGCTTTGGATCCCTCCATGTTAGTTCTTGTAATCGAAGTGAGTTGATTTCCAGGAGGCTAAGATACTGTGCCGAACGGAACCTCCAAGGAGATTGAGGTATTGCTAAACAATTTCTAGGATGGTGCTACAAACATTAGGAAACCAGATGTGCATGCATGCTAAAGTACTTCAAGAATTCCATTCAGAGGTAGTATAGGTTTGTAGCATATGGAAGGATGTTAAAGCTGACCAATCCAGACTTTGCTTGAGAGTGGAGGAACATAGTGCAATGGTCCCATGCTGATCAAGTTGGCACAGCATTTTAGACCTTAGGCCAGGGCATATAGATTGTTGCAAACAAAGAACTGTTCCAAACTCCAAGGAAGGAGGCCCAAGTCAATTACATGCAGAGAATGAGGTGTTTCTTGTTAGGTCATCTTTGCCTGCTAGGGTCGTTTATTAGATGCTGGCTATTTGTTTGTTACCTCTCTATAAGTCTACAAGAGGAGGGAACACACACTAATGGGCAATAGTGCCCCCTTTAAGCATGTGGACTGCTTACACTTATTTCACATGATCTTTCAGTGGAAGAAATGCAGCTGGATAGGATTCTGTCATCATCTGCAAGATGTCATTTAACAAAGAATGATGTGGATTGGAAAAAAAGAATTAAGCAAGATGCCAACCATTCTCAGAATAACACATGCCTAGTTTGGGAATGAAAGAGCAAGATGCCAACCATTCTCAGAATAACACATGCCTAGTTTGGGAATGAAAGAGATCTTTGAGCCACATACATGAAATTCTATCATGGATATCAAAGTCTGAAGCTTATTGAGGTCAAAACATCCGAGACTGGGTGCTGAAAATATGAAAGTGGATGCAAGATTTGTCACAAGTCTGGATGCCAAGGATATCATACTAAAGTTTCGAAGGAGATATTTATCTAATAGGTGCTAAGAACACAGCAAAGAAATCTACAAAGCCAGAACTTGGCCAAGTGGCAAGAATCCGAAAACAATATGTAACCAAAAGGTGCAGTTAAACCAAAAGATAAATATAGGAAGAGAAAAGAGCAAGGCTTTTGTAATGAGTCAGTAACAGCTGGCAGTGACTGCCATCTGTTCAAATTGTCTTGGACAAACAAGGAGTTAGAATGTTGAGATTTCAGCTGGTAGGTCCTTGATGGTTGACAAGGAGGTCGCTTGTCAAATTCTATCCCAAAGTTATGGAGATCTGGAAGGAAAAAAAAGTTGATTAAGATTTGTAGTTGTCAATATGCTGACCAATATTCTTAATGGACTATTTTTGAGCTACATATTGATGTGTTGGTACGATGGGTCCTCTCTGCTTCTTCAAATGCTCTCTCTTGAGATTAAGAATAATCAGAATTTGAAGAACTAGTTGAAGATGAAATGACTTGTGGAAGGAAAACAAGTGTTGTAAACACTTGAGTTCTACAAATAGGTGAAACTTGTTCCCGTAAACAACCACAAATTGTTCCATAAATCCCTTTAAAGGCCCAAGTTGAGGTTACAAGCGTAAGTACAGATTGTTGATTTTGATTGTCATCTGACTGCTACATGCTATATCCTGACAAGCTTTTGCTACTGTTCCGATGGCTTTTTCATTCATGGCAAACAATCTCAATAACAGTATCATGTGTCCTGATAACTTCCTTTAGAAAGTTAATATCATACGGGAGACAGGGATGGTGGATTGTGATCAAACGGTGGATACTGGGGTGACAACGTTGTGTCATGGGCTTAACCTATTGGTAGATTAAATCCGTACAGCGCTCCAATGTCACCAGCACAAAGGAGTCAATCAATACATGCTGGAAAACCGAAGCAAGGCAAAACACACAAAGGCACAAAAAAAAAAAGCAAGGCAATACACTCGAATATGGAACTATGAAAATAATATTTTCATTAATGAAATGGAAGAATTGCAATGCCCCACTCAAACTACAATTAAAAGGGCTCAGAAGGCAGAGGAAGCAATAATAGACACCACAAAAATTCATAAGAAAACTGCCCTGCTGGATTGTTTTCCCAACTCTGCCTATATTATACAAATGGGGCATCCATCCAAATTCTATCTAGGGGTTTCCAAAAGATCAAGGGGTATTACATTTTTTTGGCTCATTGCAGGAAGGCTCCGCACAAGGAAACACCCCAAAACGTACACCAAAACAAGAAAAATAGCCTGATGATGGTTGCTCATGCTATCTAGTTAGAAGGTATATATAAGACGGTGTCAGAGGCTAGAGTCAAGCAAAAATATTGGACAAAATGGCCCTGACAATTGGGATATTTTTTGGTGAAGTATTAAAATTATTATTAAGGCATTTTTGGATATTCCTGTAGGATTGGACTGAAAATCTTGAAGGAATCAAGTCTGTCGACCATCTAGCTTGCACTTAAGGAGCTATCCAAACTTAGCTCAAATCCTAATCTTTGGGCTGTAGGAAGAAAAAAAGAACCTATAGAAGTCTTTTTCTTCTTCCCATAAGATTTGGGTTGGATGGTGTTTGGTTCACATAAAGTCATGCTTAAAAGGATGACTGAATCCACATATCCTACAGGATTTTTAGCCAATCCTATAGGAATATCCAAATATTTTTTTAAAGCTTGTTTCAATACATGGCCTAAAATCTTATAAAATTGATAGGTTGAGCCAACGTAACCAAATAAATCAGGCTGGATTAGATCTATCTTTATAAATATTCAAAGAACCCACAGATTTTTTTTTTCTATGAGATTCGGACTGGCCCACTCCAACAATTCTTTGGATTCTTATAAATGACATAACCTAGTTTGGCTTGGTTGGTTGTCTGCTCAACCCATAAATCCCATAGAATTGTGGGCCAGACATTTAAACAAGCCCTCAACCGGAAATCTTTCCAAAGGATATATTAGGATATCAGAAATTAATTGATGCAATGTCGTGGGAGGATACCGGGATACAGCTAATCTTGTAGCAACAGAGAAAAAAAACCATAAAATGACAAGTAGCTGCAGCAACCACAAAAGGACCCATAAAGGGAAGCCTGAAAGAAAGTCATGCAAAAGGAATTGAGGTGATTGTGTTAGTGGAGGTTGTTCCCTTGGAAAGAATAAAATAACAAGTAGCGACCCATAAGTGGGAATAGGTTTGCAATTAGGGCTTACATACCTGCAGCGTGCCATGTATTATTGCTAACCAGCTCAACAACCATCAGACTGTAGCTCACTGAACTATTCATACGAGATATGGTGAGTGCGACTGATCATGAAGCTCAGTTTGATGTAGGCATTTTAGTTGGTAGAAATGTATGATTCTGCATCTTTGACTCGAGTTGTTGGCAATAAATGTTTTATCCACGAGGAGATGGCTTTAAATCATTTAAGAAAATTAAACAGTCTGTGTTATATAATGCATTTCTTCGCTAGATCAAATAAGGATCTTTTGTGTCGTTACTTAACAAGTAGAAGACAACAAATGGAGCTAAGATATTGATAACAAAAGACGATTTTAAATTAGCAGACCATTTAGAAGCCTTTTTGAGAGAGAGAAAGAGAAGAGGGGGTGGGTGGGGTGGGGGGGGGGGTGCTAGGGAGTAGTGCGTTAAAAGAATTAAGATCTATTTTTTTAAAAAAATAAAATTTATTGTAAGAAATAATATATTAGTGACGATTTTTAGCACATGCCGTCGCTAATTGCGCTCTTTATCAACCACATGTTACGACAAAAATCTATCCCATCATTATAATTAATTTAAATATTACCTATTAGTGGCGGTTTTAGTGATGAAAATTATACGTCACTAATAATCTGCCCTAAAATCTTCCTTGGATCCCCATCGTCCTGTTTTTCATTCGCCGCCACCTCTTAAACTGTCGCCTTTATCCCCGATTTTTGCCCTTCGCGCCCACGACCCCGCACTACCATCCCCTCCTCGGATCTGGCATCCCGCGTCGAATCGATCGTCGCCAATCGCGTGTCGGCTCTCCCCATTCTTCTCTGCCTCCCGCCTCTTCCTTGGCACAGCTGGACACTCACCGGAGCCTTGTCTCAGCACCTTGGCATCCCCCCTTCTTTCCAGCCTTCCGTATTCTTCCCCTATCGCCGTCCTCACACCGAATCGGACGTCCCGCATTGGATCAAGCTTCTCCTCATCGGATCTGCTATCCCAAGACTCTTCTTCCCCGTCGCATCGTCGGAACACCGCCGCCAGAAGCCACTGTCCATAGCCCCCCACCACCTCATCTTCTTCCCGACACCATTAGGTGACTTTTAGTGATGGCGACAGCAATGGACCCATCGCCACATGCCGTTCCCTCCTCCTAATTTTTTAATATTTAAATTTATATTTAACAAAATTTATTAATTTATAATATTTGATATAATTTGTGCACGAAAAGTGCATTCTCGATCACTGATAAGATCAAGATGAGCGCCGCTGCTATATGAAATCTCACATCCGATGGTGCTCTTGGAAGGTGGAACCACTTCGGAGAGCTCTCCAGTGAGAGTAGCCTCACTGCCTTCGACGGCAGTGGTTCGAGATCGGATTGCCACTGGACTGGCTTTGGCCTGCTCATTTACCCTGATAGTAATAATGTGGACTGATTTGATTGGGTTTGGCCAGGCTTGGACCTCATATTTAAAAGTTCTAAGGCCTAGGCCCAGCACGAAGTTCGTAAAAATTTTCGGGCCGTGCTTAAGTAGGGGTGTGGCCTGGCCCAGTCCAGCCCATTTGCAGCCCTATTTGCAATGCTGCTTAATACTTTCGAACCTCCGGAATGGAATTTATCTTTGTCTGTATGCTGGTGTGCTAGCATGGCCTAGTCATCTGGCGTGCCCTAAGTCCACATGCGCGGGACGCGCATCCTGGCCCTCCCTATTTGCAATGCTATTCGGTATTTTGGAACCCCTAATTAAAAATTTAAAAAATATTGTATTGCATAAAACCATAGATCCGTCTTTTGATTAATATACATATTCTATGATATCCGTACATTGATATATTTTTATATAGATAGGAGAATTATGTACGTTGGTCAATTGATTGTCCAGTATAGACAGTTTAGAAAATTCAATTAATTTATAGGTCATTACAATAATCAAACAATACGATGGGGTTTGAAAAAAATTTTGAACAGTATTTTTCTTCAGTTCTCCTCATACATCTTACGCCATGCGGGGGAGAACTAAGGGGAGATGCTGTCGAAATTTTTTTCGGCCCATATTGTATATCGTTTGATTACTGTACTTGATCTATAGAATTAATATAATTTCTAAATGGGATAAAATCTTCTATACCTATTAGTTGATGATAGGATGCAATTATTATATAATCCAATTGAAATATTAAAATAATTATTTAGCAATTATCTTTTATTTGTATGTATAGAATTCTTAGGTAGTGCACCATGGACCGTAGTTGGATGGACGTCGAGTAGTCGATGGGACGATTTTTACTGAATATAAGGAGGGTGTAGAGTACTTCTATGAGTATGCTTTTGAAAATGTAGCACTCTTACATCAGGGGTGGGCTTGTTGCCCTTGTAAGAGATGTGACAATAGAAAAATGCTTGATAGGAATATAATGACTGGCCATCTATATAGGAGTGGATTTGTATCCAACTATAAGCATAGGTACCTGCATGGGGAGACGTGAGAGACAGTTGTAAGGATTAGAAATGAGCAGGACATGGACACAGATAGAATAGTAGATACGATTATGGATGTTGCTAGTCCTGAATTTAACTGGGATGTGGAGGATAATCTAGAAACTGACAGTGGTGATTTCTATCATATACTGAGAGATATTGATGAATCATTATGGCTGAAATATAAAATACATATTGTATTATCAACTGTATCAGAGTTGTTAAACTTGAATGCTGAGTTTAATATAATGGTCAACTATTATGATAGAATGATAGCAATCATAAAGAAAGGGCTACTGAAGGATGAGAAGCATGTTAAGAGTTTCTATGTTTTAAAGAAATAGTGAGAAGATTAGGCATAGGATACGAGAAGATAGATATATATCGTAATGATTGCAAGCTTTTCTATAAGGAAGACCAACCGAAGAGCTCATGTGACGTATATGGTGAAAGCTGATTTAAGCTGAGATAAGAGAGTAAGAATCAAAATGACATACCATACAAGGTTCTTCGATACCTATCCCTCACTCCTAGGTTTCAAAGGCTCTACTTGTCCAAGAATACTGCCGGTCAGATGAGATGGCACAAAAAAGAGATCCATAAGCATTTTGAGTTGATGACTCATCCGTCAGACAGTGAGGCATGGAAGAAATTTGATGCTTGTCATCTTTATTACTTAGAAAACATGCAATATCAGACTGGATCTATCTATCGATGGATTTAATCCATTCAATCATGCAACAGCTCCTTATTCATATAGGTCAGTTTTTATTAATCCATATAATCTGTCATCTGAGATGTGTATGAAAGAACATAATATCTTTCTTACATTACAATCAGCTAAGCTTGTTGTCACAGCCATCACAGTAGGTAAGTTAAGCAGTATTAATAAATTTATTTATTTATTTAATTTTTTATATTTAAAAACTTCATATAGTTAGGTTTGAGTCAGAGTAAGGGGATCTAGGGGTCAAAAGTCAATCTATCCATCTATGGAGGTGTAGATACGTTCGTACCATCAAATGGGATGTGTAAGAATAATCCGTTTGAGAATCAGAGAAGTACATCAAAATATACCTCTCTGTATCGGTTTAGGCTTAAAGAGAGAGGAAGGGGTACTCAAGAGGTCAAAATTCAATCTAACAATCCGATGGATGGGTTGGAGGTGTCTATAGCTCCGTATCATCGAATGAAATATATACGAATAATCCATTCAAGAATTAAAGGAGTATATCGAAATATATCTCTCTGTGCCAGTTTAAGCTTCAAGTATAAGAGAGAGTATCTAGGAGGTTAAAATTCAATCTAACCATCTGACGGAGTACTGGTTAGGAGTGTCTATAGCTCCGTATCATCGAATGAAATATATAGAAATAATCTGTTCGAGAATTATGTCATATATATAAATATATTCCTCCGTAAAGGTTTAGGCTTGACATGCATCAATTACTTTAGTTTTATGGTTTCAATTAATTAAGTTCTAAAGTTATTAATAATATTTTATTTTTTCATTATAGGATGTTGAGACATCTGATTTTTATCCATCTATTGCTGCAGAGGATATACAAGAGCAGGAGGAGGATCTCCGTTGATTTTGTTTCAGCTTTGATGTAATGTATTTGATATTTAAACAATATTATTTATATAATTTAATTTTGATATAATATATAATATTAGTTTTAATTTATGATGGTGATAATTAATTGTTAGTTGTTATAATATCCGTAAATATATGTTGCTTGTTAATTAAATTATAACAGATTTTAATATATATAATTATTAATTTTTTAAAAAAATTATTAGCGACGGTAATTTCATTGCTAAAAGTCTATTAGTGACGGCTTATGAGAGACGAAAAAGCTATTGCTAATAATGTTTTAAATATTTTAATTAAATTTAAAAAAATATTATAAGCGACGAAATACCGTCGTTAAAGACCGTCTCTAATAGACTTTATTAGTGACCATGAGATCGCCGTCGCTAGTGCATATTTTTAGTGTCGCACTTTTTATCGATGAGATTTTAGCGACGATGTTTGTCGCTAATACCATTAGCGATGATGTTTATTATTAGCGATGGCTAGCACTTTTATTGACGGGATTTTAGCGATGACGTTTGTCGCTAATACCATTAGCGATGACGTTTTATTATTAGTGACGGCTTTAGCCATCACTAATAGTCTAATTTTTGTAGTAACTTAAGTGGGGAGCTATGCTAAAAATTAGTGATGGTGCAGCTTCTTCAAAATTACTAAAAGAGGAGTCACTATAGAATAGTAGAAAATCATTATATCTCTGATCTGCATAAGATGAAATGAATCATTAGAGATCTTAGCAAATAAATAATTTGCCGTGCTTGTAGCAGGAGAAATGTTGTAGGAGATCCAATAAGAGGGACTAGCTATATACGATAATATAAAGATCAAATTCAAGGTGACAACCAATTCAGCTTCTTAACCTTCATCCATTTATTCACTATTATATCCCCGAAGTCCAGAAATAGTTCAAATCTATATTGGTTAAAATTTTAAAATTTTCATTCAAAACACCTTAATGCATTGAAACCCTAATGCCCATAAATCCTTGATAATAACAATCAAAGCATAAATATACAAGAAGTATTAGGAAGCACACTTTTTGAATTCTGATTTGGTGAAGTATTACTTCTACAAAGCATGCAAGTGTTTGCCCTCGAATGGTGATCCACATAGGAATCTGTGATACTCGGCTCTAAAATCTCCTTGCACGAATATTAGGGCATGAAAAAAAAATAAAAAAAAGAAACAAAAGAGATAAAAAAAAAGAAGGAAAATGTTGAAGAGTCCCACTGGGAGTCTTCTTCCATGCGACCTCATCGGAGAGGAAGTCGAATCCGAGAAAGATTCGGCCTCCCCTCCACTGTATAAAACCCGCTCCTCCCTCGTCCAAAGCTGACCACGATGAGCCCCACCTTCTTCCTCTCTTCTTTCTCTTCTTTTTCTTCCAATTTTCGTCAGATCTCCTTCACCATGCCCATCGTAGATTGAAGTTGAAAACATTATCGAAGCCAAGGTAAGGGCTCGATCTTTCCTCCTATCTCTCTTCCCCATCCTCTCTTGGCCCAAGTCTTGCCATCGGCCGTCGGCTTTGCCGAAAAAATCAAAAAAGAACTCCTATTTTCTTTATTTTGAACAACCTTCTTTCTTCTTTTTTTGACCACCAGCGCCACCACCCATGGTGCCGCACCCCTGGGTCGTGACCCCCACCTACCTGCTACCTTCCTCGAAGGTCTTGACTGTCGGTGATCAGCCGATGAGTGGAGAAAATTTGAAAAGGGCGGATCCCTATTTTCATGATTTTTCATGATTTTCTTCATTGGCCGATCCTCACCGTCGGTTGTCCTCTGTTCCATCATCGTCGACTGCCTGCTGTCGCTGCCCGTTGCTAGTCTTCTAGCTAAGAACCACTAGCCCCCATCCATATTCCTCCCTGTTCGGCCAAAGAAAGAAAGAAGGAAAAGGAAGAAGAAGAAAAGAAAAGAAAGAAAAGGAAAGAAAAGAAGAGAGAGAACTTCTCTCTCTCACTTATCTCTCTCTCCTTCTCTCTCTAGAGTTTCTCTCTCTACTAATCCATGGGACCTAGTATAAACCTAAGATGATCTTTTCAGAGAGATTCAGATTCACTTTAATATCCGTGCAGCTTATTGATCCAAGTCTGGCCTTTACTGTATATTTATAGATCTGATCACTGTTAATCCCTGTGGAGTTACCATGACATGATGCTTGATGATCTTGATCATAAATTTTTTTTAAAAAAATATAAAGATTCTCTCTCCACTTTCTCTTTTATTTCTTTTCTTCACTCATTTTCTCTCTCTAAGAATATCTATGGATCCCTATTGAGTCATGTCTTTCACTTCTAAGGACTCATGTTGACTCTGACAAGATGATCTAAAACTGCTTTGATATTCATGCCATATGTCAATCCATGCTGGACATGTCTAGTCTCTTTAAAACCTACTATAAATGAACTCTATTGATCGATCTTGATCTAATCTAATTCGTGCTCCATATTTTTTTAATCGAGTCATTTAGATCTGATTCTCAACTAAGAGGTTCTGAATTATTCCAATGTCTGGACAGCCTGTTGGATCGACTATCCGATCAATAGTTCTCTTTTCTTATGATTTAATTTGTTAAATTCATTGAATAAGAAATTAATTATATTCTTAATATTTTAATAGGATTTGCTTATTCTTCTAACAAAGTCTGAAGATCTAGGGCGAACAAGGTAAGTGGATCTTATGCTCTTTATTTATTTTTAAATTTTCATATTTTTCATATATATAATCTTTTATCGATGAAATTATATTTTTATAAAATAAGAATCAGCATATGTGATATGAAAAGACATGCTTTGTTATAACTATTGATTTTATGAATATGTTTTATGAAAATAGCATGTTTATGAAGCATGAATTTTATAAGTTTTTCACCTATGTATATGTATGTTTTAAGAAAAGAAATAAAGATATCTAAGTCTCTCAGATAGCTATGAATGAATCCCTATGGAAAGGTCGACATTCGGAGCTAGCATCCACATGAAATATGATCTCGTCAATGGGTATAAAGTTGGCACATGAAACAAAAACTCTATCGATTAAAAAATATGACCCTGTCATGGGTATAATAGTGATCTTAGTACGAATATCTGTAAGTAATATTTTGAAACATAACACGAATATGTGATAAAATGATTTATGATTTATGTTTATGAAATATTCATGATTTATGCATGCATGATTAGTTTATGACTTATTTTATTATATGTTCTATGAAATATTTATTTATATTATCTGTTATTTTTAAAAATTATATTATCATGAGAAACTTATGCTAGATCTGGTAAAAAAATGTAGGTTCTACTTATTGAGCTAGTGTAGCTCATATTTTTATTTATTATTTTTTTTTATAAAGAATAAGGTTAGAACCGACGAAGGATCCAGGCTTGAAAATCTGCATAGCAAGCTTGAAGATTTTGCATCTACATCTTAGTTTATCGAATGACCATAGATTTGTACTTAATTATTTACGAATTATGAGATATAGGTTGGTATTTGATTTTAGATTTAGATGCTCTGAAGCAATATTGGTTTAATTATTTGATAAATGATGGAATTGAATCTTTTATTATATATTATTTATGATGGATTTCAGCCATCATGATTGATAGGCTTCATGTTATTGAGGGCTGCACCCCTTTATAGCATGGCTATGTTATATTTCAGATTTGGGGTGTGACAGAATCGATCCAAGGATAGCGCCCCTTTCTTAACCTTGCTTCTGGAGTTCTAGCCTATAGAACTCGATTAGCCTCCAACTGACCAGATCCTTCTCCAGATCTGAGTTTGAACCTCTCAGAATCTCCTTCTAGTCTTGACCTCTTTCTTTAGGACATCTTAAACCTTTGTCCTAATAGGAATAGGCTTGTCTTAAAAGAACAAACCTTATCCTAAAGGAATTAGAGTTGTAAGAGAGGGAGTGGATAAGGCTTGTAGAAATTGAATGATCAATCCATCTACTACCCCTATTTACAGGATGAGAGGAGGTGCCAAATGAGAAGCCACAATGCCCCTTTTGAAGAGTCTTATCACATCAACGTATTAGAAATCTGAGAGTCTTCAAGCAGAAAGACTCATCAGACTTGATACGTCGATTCTTGTCTTCCCACACATGTTCTAAAAAAAAGGATGCTTTTGGCATCCCTTCCTGATTTAAATTGCCTCGTAATTTGCCATATGGTAAGGGCATTCGAATCTGAAATTACAAGATAAGATAAGTAGATAAGTGCCGACTCCTTCTGCTTTAAGCAGAAGGACACTTCATGCAACTGTTCACGTGATTTCTTATCACCCGCACGCGCCAACAATTGCAAGGCTTCTCATGCCCATCTAGAAGGCTTATTCACCCTTTAAAATTGGTGCCAAAGAGTTTGATCTACATGCCATATAGGTCAGAGACTCAAAGCAGAAGGACTCTAGTCCTTCTGCATGCCAAAACTAGAGTGGGCATGCACCCCCTCTAAAATCTGTGCCAAAAGTCCCTAACCACTTAGACTCTTGGTTTCTTGACGTGGATAAGGGCTTTAGGAGCCCCATTTTGGACTCCCTCTAGATGGCTGAACCTAATTCATGCACTCATCAAATTGGGTTAGCCAAATAGTAAGGTTTGAGATCAAATCTGATCTCTCAAGGAGCTAGGGTTTCCATACGTGCTAGTATGCTTATCGAAAATCTGATTGGATCCAAAATTCTAATCAACCATATCAAATGGATCTTTGATCAATTTTTTATGTGTGTGACCCATTAGATTTCTCATCTAGCCAGTAATAGATTCGGATGCAAGTTGGTCTAATTTGATTAGACTCTTTCTAATCGATTAAGGTCCAAATCGTGCTAATCCGAGTTCAGCAAATAAACTCTTTTAATTGATGATCGAATTAAACTCTTTAATTCGATCAAACTTAAAAGTCAAGATTGATATCTAGCAGCGTATCATGACTATCCAGAAGATATGAAATTTGATGAAAATATCGAATATACTCTTCAGTGGCAAGTTATTGTGTAATTCAATCCTTCGATCATCCTTGTATCTTGAATATGTTCATGAGTATGGAATCATATCAACTTAAACATACATACATACATACATACATACACACACAACACACACACACACACATATATATATATATGTCAATTTTTCATCAATCAGTGATGATCCCAATGATGAAGCATTAGAATCCTTTCTAATCTTTATTCTGCTTTGGCCAAAGACTTTCTGAGTCATCTAGAGATAAAAATGTATAGGATGCCATTTTCTCTTACTAGGAGTGATCGATTCCTTATTGATTGACTCACAACCTCTATACATACTCCATAGTATCTAGAACATCCCATACATATCTTAATGTTATGTCGGGTATGAACCAAAATATGGATTCATGTGCATAAGATTCTATGGTGATCTCAGGTCTAAGGATCACTTGCATAACTCCTACTTAAAGAATCATCTTTTGATATGCAAGTAAGGCTTCATAAGATGTTCTCTGTCGGTGAATCAATTCAATAAACTCATTCTCTAATTAGCACCAACATCCTTGTATTAGTGTCTCACATGAGTGACTTATGAAATCAACTATCTTTTCATCGAGCATATATAGGATTTGTCAGTCTATCCGGAACATTGATCTCTGACTCAATGTTCTTATGATCAGATATGTTTTGAGATTAGAAATTTGGGATTTTAAGTTTCATAGGCATGAACTCTTCATGGTCCTAAAATTATTATCTTAATCTATGGGATTCATCATATTTTTAAACACAATAAAATGCAGCTAATGAATCAATGCCTCATTTATTTCATAAATATCATTACATGAGTTGAAAGATTATAAAAAAAGTTCTATCGTATCACCGATGCAATTAGCTTGTAGGGTATTATTATTTCAGATTTTAAATTAGCAGACCATTTAGAAGCCTTTTTGTGAGAGAGAGAGAGAGAGAGGTTAGGGACCAGTTCATTAAAAAGAATTAAGGTCTAATTTTGACAAGAAAAGGCAAAAACTTATGAGGGGAGCTGTGCTAAAAACCAGTGATGGTGCAGCTTCTTCAAAATTGCTAAAAGAGGGGTCCCTGTAGAATAGTAGAAAATCATTATATTTTTGGCCTGCATAAGATGAAATAGGTCATTAGAGATCTTAGTAAGTAAAATAATTTGCCGCGCTTGTAGCAGAAGAAATGTCGTAGGAAATCCAATAAGTGGAATTAGTTATATACAATAATATAAAGATCAAATTCAAGGTGACAATCAATCCAGCTTCTCAACCTTCATCCATTTATTCGTTACCATGTCCCCAAAGTCCAGAAACAATTCAAATATACACTGACTAGCTTATTTGCCAGTTCCCTTGCAAGCTTGGATGTCAATTATTTTACAGATCAAAATAAATTAAGAAAAAATTATAGTAAAATAAGACATGTACTATGGACACATCAAGCTTATTCCAAGCTTCCAACTCAAATCAAATAACTCAAAACACCCACAACCCCTCACACTCAACACATAATTAGAAACAAAAGAACCCAACCAAGGAAAGCTCCAACCGAGCCCATGAAGCCCACCACCTTGAAAGAAGCCCCATTTGGTCGAGGTGGAGTGCTGGTCTCCTCTCCAGTCGGAGCTGGTGAGGGGGTCACTTCTGTTGAGGTCAAAGGAGTTGGTGAAGGAGGAGAGGAAGAAGCTGGGGATGGAGGAGGAGACGAAGAGGAGACTGGAGAAGGAGAAGGTGGCGGGCTCGGTTGTCTCCGCTCGGCCAAGACGACGACCACCAATGACTCGTTCTTCATGCAGTTGGCTTCGTTTCCGCTGATGAAGTAGAACGCGCCGGATCGGTTGAAGGTGAACACGGTGTTCCCGTCATCAAACCTTTGGATGTACGTCGTTGTGTTGCAGGTGTCATAGCTTTCTTTTCAACTTGGAGAAGAGAGTCTTGGTCAGGTGGGTAGACAAACACTGTATTAAATATGAAACTTGTTACAAGGGTGACTAAACTGGGAGTGGTTTTTATTAGTTTCAACATGATTGATGTTCTCATTGTGGCATGGTATGTGTGATTTATAGCTATTAATCATTATAAATAGCACTGGTTTATTCAACACATATTTAAATAGCAATGATTCCTTAATCTCTGTGTTGAGATGTGTGTTGGGGGAGGAGGGAAGTAATAAGTTAATATAAGGTTCTTGATGCAAATAAACATGAATTATCACTTTGTTTTTGCCATAAATCTTCTTTTTCTGGCCTTAATATATAAATTAGGAGTTTATGAAACTATACTATCCCTAAAGCATGAAGCAACATAGAAAGGAACAGGAAGGCCGAGCCTCCTAAGGTTTTAGATCTTTAAAGACCCCTTTTAAACAAAGGAACCAACGCATGCGGTCAATTGAACAGGAGCCATCACTGTAGTTGGTGTGGTTACATGCCAAGAGTACGGACCTTCTCTCCTCCACTGCACGTGAGGTATTGTCCGCTCTGAGACGGTGTGTGCCCGCTACAGGGAACCACAATCGCCGCCCCTCACAATTTTGCCCCGCAAAAGGGGCCTCACGTGGGCAAAGAGGAGCCCGTACTACTTAAGCAGTAGTCACTCTTGACTGTAACCGGTACGGGACTTTCGAGGGCTCAGCCTCCCGATGCCCAACCCACAACAGCCCTCCGAGTCAAGAGGGATCTGCTGCGAGCTGGAGACGGGTTTCCACAGACGGCGTCAATGATGTGGTTACATACCAAGAGTACGGACCTTTCCCCCTCCACCGCACGTGAGGTATTGTCCGCTCTGAAGCGGCGTGTGCCCGCTACAGGGAACCACAATCGCCGCCCATCATGGTTTTGTCCCGCAAAGGACGCCTCACGTGGACAAGGAGGAGCCCGCACTACTTAAGCAGTAGTCACTCTTGACTGTAACCGGTATGGGACTTTCGAGGGCTCAGCCTCCCGATGCCCAACCCACAACAGTAGTGATGTAAAATCCAAAGAATAATTCCATATTAACGACAGACTCAATAATGAGAAAATTTGAAATAAATATGATGAATAATGTGCAAAATAGTGCAGAATAGCAAAATAAAAATAAATATATTTTGAGATTAATGGCTTTTAAAATTAATAACAAAAGCCTTAAATTCATGCAAGGTTTTGATCCTGGGCCAACCTGATTATTTTTAACCATAGAACCATCTTGGTTCCTCGTGATAAACATGTTGATCAATATTCGAGCAGTGTAAATTCTAAATATTATAGAAGTGGTAAAGTCCAATCACCCTTGACTTCCAAACATTGTAACAAGACAAATAGCTATAGACCAATGCATTCGGCATGGAAGAATATCTATGACATTCCTAGGTTTAGTCATTCAAGTCACTATCTGCTAGAGTTGCATTATCCTTGAAACCTAAGGTGGTGACCACTGACCCATAAGTTTGTGATTTCAACACTAAATTATTCGACAAATCAGAACCATACCGAACAATCCAATGATTGCCAGGATGCCTTTGATCTAATCTATGTGATCGATCAACTTACGTAGTGAATCTCCAATTTGGAACCGATTGCTTTCTGCCCATTGGTTGTATGACATTGCATTGGGACCGGGTACAGTCCATCCCATTGAATCTCCAACCATGAATTGTTTTGCACTGACCATTGCCATCATTGACAGAGCAAGACAAAAAAACACTGAGGCATGGAGGTTTGCCATGACGAAAATGTTTTGGTTGCAGTGGGAAGAAGGGGATGAGACTAAAACTAGGATGGCAAGTTGAGGCCTGAGAAGAAGGATGCTATGGCTTGGGGTATTTGTAGACCTATTCTATGAATTCTACAAGCTTTGGAAGAGTCCCCTTTTACAAAGTCTCTTCTTTTTGATATCTTAGCCTGGAAAGCAAAGCATATGGGACACTTTATGGTTAGGGCTGGTGTTGCCTTTTTGTGCTTTCATATTTACTTTCAGCAGAATACCTCTTGAAGTTATACTTTGCTTGGTGGCCTAGGAATATTCATAGCTTGTTCATTAGTTATATCAAGGGTAGCCATCATTTTTTTTTTTTTTGGATAAAATGGGAGGTAGAACCACCCAACTAATATTAAAACAATAAGGTTACAATAGCCTGCTGTCCCATTAGCCACCCTAAGGTGGTAGAGACAAACAGAAGTAGCTGAAGCGAATTCTAGACAAAACAGGAAGGTAATGTACAGGAGAGCTAACAGGATCAAGAGGAACTTTGCACCGAGGTCTTTGCAGGAAACTGAAAGAAATCAAGAAAAACTTAGGTTTGGTTGCCCAATAAGCTTATTTGCCCAGCCCATGCTATGGCTGAGCCATAGTTTTCATAGATATTTTTCATGGTGGCTGGTATTTACCTGCAAGCTCAAAATTATACAAAGCTGAAAAGCATGATAAATGCTCTTATAAATTACAAGTGTTGATGGTTAATTTAAACTTTGTGAGTATATATGCATATGTATATAGTGGTTGCTTGGTCTCCAGAGATAAACCCATTTGGATATGTTTCAAGTTTCACACCAACAATTTTCAGTTTGCTCCAAACAGTGAGGATGAAATTCAAAGCAACCATGACCATTGATCAACCTAATTTTCAGCTGTGACACAATGCAAGCAAAAGGACAAGCTTATATTTGGTGTGACAGCCAATAGTCAAGATTTGATGTCCAGGACAAATCAGCAAACTATATGTGGTCAGGTAGTTGGAAGCTTGGAAAGGTTTGGAAGAATTAAGTGCTTGGCTTTGTTGAGAGGTCATCAGAGTAGCTTCTTTCTTTGTCCTCAAGGATGGTATGAAACAACTGCTGTTACATTAGTTCTTGACTTTTTTTAGTATCTATATGATTATTTTGTTTGCTGATAGAGAGAAGGCAAAGCACATGAACATTTTGTTAAGATCACCAAATGTGGTACATCAACAAAAATACTAATCAAAGATCCCAAAACTCATTTCATTGATAAATGAAATAGGATGGAACTGGGCCTAGCAAGCTACAAAGAACTTGAAGTACAGCGGAAGACAGGGGCCATGCCTCTGCACTACACCTCACAGATTCTCCACGTGAAACTTACACTCATCCTAGTAAAACTAGTTCTTGCCTTCGGCTTTCTATACTACAACCTAGCAGACAAATTACAATTTACAAACTATACTTTCGACAAGCATTCCTTAGACTGGCTTCATGTCAATCTGAAAGCTTTGGGTGTAGTTCCAATTCTCCTAACATTATGTGGCACCTCTTTTACAAAACATAAAATCTTGCCCTCTGACTATCCACTTTTAGTTGCTTAATCTTCAAAAATATACACATCAAAACTCTGATCTTGCATGGTGTGTAAGGTGGCTATAGGTGTTTGACAATTAGATGTAAAAAACTCCACCATTACTGAGAAACCTGAAAAATGATCTAACTGCGAACACCCATATGATCTCCCATAACCAAACTAACTTTACCTACTTGAGTCTGATACAGCATTAAAAACTGTATCCTAGTTTAGAAATGATTCGACTTAAAATATTCAACATTACTCAGTACTTAGAATATACTTTAAACGCCAACTCTAGCCGAATGTTTATAACCTCCTCATAGATGATTAAATACACTAGAAGAAATATGAACATCTTACATTCCTTTCCAAATCTTCCCTCAAACAGCTATAGCAACGATCACTTAATTATCCCTCAGCTTCATTTCATTCTTGTAGCACATAAAAATAACAAAGGCCTGGCCACCTCCTAATTCAGCTTATCCTTCAAGTGACAGAATATCTTACACAAGGACATCTGATAGGTAGGTATGTAGTCTCTTCAGCTCCATGACATGAAACAAGGCACTTGATGTAGTCTCTGTGCCAAATCCTAGATTTTAAAAAATTTATTATTTGTTGCCAACCTAGTAATGCTTTTTGTTTACGCTGGAATTTCGACCTTCCAAATGTTATGGATTCCAAATCAAATTTTCCACCACAAATCAGGAGTTCATAGAAAGATTTGATTGTGGAAGACTCATCTGAAGACCATCTCTGTTTTACTCTATCTGGCTCTCACATAGAATGAACCAGGCTAAAAATATGCATCAGATTATGAAAATAATTGTGTAACCTTTCATCCAAGTATCTTCAAAAAGGTGACACTTTCTTGGGACCGTCATTGATCTCGAAAGAAATGCAACAAAAGCCTCCTAAATCCTAATTGTACCTCTCAAAAGCTTCCTAATTTCACCCAACCATATGTCAGTTAGGTCCTTTATGAAAGTCCTATAAAAAAACCCAATCTGGCTCATGCAATAAAGCTTGCCTTTTAATGCAGATGGGTTTGGGGCCAGAGGCAATTTCCAACATGGGGATCTAGTGGAATAAAGGTGCAAGATCTCAAAAGTGCAGCAATATCTCAAAGTGTAACATATGCCTAGAGACAATACTCTATGATCAAATTCAGTCCCTAAACGGCTCAATGTAACAAAATGAAAATGTAAAATAAAAGAAAACCTTAATTCAAAATCTGGACCACCATTTTAATGTACTGTGAACACAATGTTTTGGTCCATTATTGTACAGGTGGGCTGGAGGTCATATTATTTAAATACATTAGTTTAGCAAATACATGAGTATTTATAGCCTTCAATGTTACAGAAAGGATAATGAAGTATGATTCATATTCAAGTTTATTCGAAAACAAGAGCCACATATTGAAATTTTCTTTTCAAAATGACAAATGAAAATGCATGCATTTATCTTTCTTAGCTAAACATTGAGATTTCTGAACAGGAATCAAATGTCTTCCTAACTAAGAAGATGAAATTTAACACAAACACATCAAAAAATCTCTAAACCATTTCATATTCATTTGTTTTTCACTGGTGTCTTCAATTGCAGTGGTATATGAAGCTCGACTTTGACGATCACGACGATAAGGATGGGGATGAGTCCTTAGCTTTTCTCCTCCTTGTTCTTTTAGGAGCTTTTGGTATATCTGGGCAAGGATGGTCAGCAAAAATCCCAGAAAGCGGTTGAAGTTCTTTAGGCTGATCAAAATCTGCTAAAATCATAATTAGCAAATTATTTGATGGGAGGAACAACATTTTTCAGAATAAACAAAATTCTCAACATAACAATTTTTTGAGCCAATATTTAGCCACAACATATTTTAACAGAGCAATAATAGTCCAACTAGCTTCAAAAATAGATCTGCCATGCTCTGGCTAACAAACTTCGATGTGATATTTAAGCAAACATGCTTTCAAAAGTAACGAAACAAAAGTTTACAAGACCATGTCAACAATCAGCATTCCAATTATCTGTTTTAGTCAAAAACAAACACACACACACACACACACACACACACACACAGATGCAGAGAGAGTTAAAAAGTCACAGTTTTCATGCTACCTATGTTATCTAAACACTCCCAACTCAAAAAATCTATGTCTAATATGTTTTGGCAAATAAGATACATATTAGACAATGAATGAGATACTTATCAAATTATTTAGCTATGGCTCTCAGTGATTGGTGGAGTTTGATTCTTTGAACAGCATGTTTAATCCGTCATAATAGTGCCAGGATTAGGTTCTTGCACTTTCAAAATTTTAGTCAAAATACAGGTATGAAAACCACTCCTTGTCAGAAGTATACGATCAAAGTAAAGAGGATCAGAGTCTTAATTTTATTATGAGCTTTCCACTGCAGTTCAGATTTCGACCCCACTGATTATTCTTATTATCCTCATCAGGAAGGTTGAAGGTGCTTGTAGCATAAGGGAGTTAGATCAATTAACTTGATATCTAAAGTTCTATATGTAACACCTGAAGTTCTGCCTAATTGTAGATGGGCGTGGGGAAGGGTCCACAGTAGTGAGTTGCCACCAACCTTTTGGGAAAAAAGGAAAGAATGTAACAAGAAGCAAAAAAAAGAAAGAAAGAAAAAATCTAAAATTCTAAGGAAAAGGAAAAGGCCTTCAAATCAGAGTGAGGTAAGCAACAAAGTGGCTCTCCTTGAATGCAGAGAAAGGATTAGGCGCCCCAACTGCCCTAGCCAGAGCTTAAAACCATGATTAGTTTAGGGTCTAATTTGCTCAGCCATAGTGAATGCCACTTAAAGTGGCTCTCCTTGAAGCAAACTCAACAAACAGAGACCAACCTATGACCCTGCTCTACATGCATGTTCTTGGGGTCATTCTAGGGATCTACATCTACTTATGTTGCCCAGAAAGGAGGTAGACCAAGAACCCTACCACATCCTTCTTTGTGTTTGTCATAGTATTGATCCTTCTTCTTGTTTGTCATAGAATTGATGAAGGCTTATGCATGGCTTTACTCTGACTAGAGTCTTAAAACTAATTTCAAGACTCAAGTACTTGGTCCTAATCTACTAGCTTGGAAACAATCAAGGCAGGATGGACCCATGAATAAATATCAGCTGGAGACTTTAATTAACACAATTACGTGGGATACAATTAGGTTAAAACCGTGGGTGACACTGTTGGGTCTCTAATAATTCATGAAGTGCATGAGTCATGAACTCGCAAGTGTAATAGACCATCCTTAAAAGCCCACATCATCTTTGTTTAGTTATTTATTTATTGTGTCAAAGACTTGAAAGGGCTATATTCCAAGGAACCCAAATAAATTATTCCACCTTGATACCACCATAAGATCATGATGGGCGGATCATCCCCACTACTCATGGGATGAGATAACTCAATAATGTTTCTACACTGATGAACATGGGAGCCACAAAAATCCGGACAATATAGCTCTACAAGCTTGCACAACCAGTCAAGACTAGGTCATGGCATAGTATTGATAGGTGTACCTTGAAGACTTAAAAAAAAAAATTATAGAATTAATTATATTAGGCCTGCTTATATGGCTCAGAGTATTGGGCCATAAAGAAATACATGAAAACTAGTTAAACATAGCAGAAATGGAAATGTTAAGATAGATATATAGTATAAATAGAAAAAAAAAAAGAAGAAGAAATGAGCATATTGGAAGGCTTGTAAGAGTTGCATAAATTAAGGACAAATTGAAGGAAAATCGATGAAATGGTATATGCACGACAGGGACTTTAGGAAGCTCTGATAAGGAGAGATACTTAGTTTGTATTGATAGCATTTAAAAAGGAAGAAAATCTTAGATAATATGGATGGAGTCCATGAGGAAGGATATAAAGAAGCTTGGAATGATATTAGAGATAGCCTTGAAGATGAATACTTGGCAAATAAGGATCCATATAGTCAAATCTAAAATAGTTTGATAAAAAGTAGATGATTATGGTTATAATTAGTAATTGTATTAAGATTTTTGTACAACATAATGCACAACTGAAAAGTCTCCAAATTATATAATTTTTTATTTAATATCTGCTCCTCAACGTGACATGACAATTAACCTTAGACTTTATTGAACATGTTTCCAAAAATTCTAGTATGATTCCACTCGTTTCTTTTTCAATCCTTTTACCAAACCAAACTAAACATCCTAAGCTCCCACTTTGTTTTCTGATCCTTTCATCAAACTGAAACTAAGCATACAAAGCTTGTTAAATCTAGAAATCCTTTTTAAATGGACATATTATAGGGCTTCATATTTGACTTCAACATCTAAATCAAACAGGAGAATCCACTTACGTAAATTCAACCTACATAAACAAATCTTCCGCATTTGTAAACCAAGGACTTATTTTTATTTTTTTAACTTATCTATTTAATTATTATTTTTAAGCTAAAGTTTTTCTTTTTTTTTTTCTAGGTATCTATATTTATGTTCCGTCTACCACCCAAAGAGGCATATGATGGCCTATCACAAGTCTAATCATATCAGCTCTGAATAATTTTTTTCCATTGACTATATGATGGATATGTAACAATTAGAATGAGAGAAGAGGAGAGGAGGAACGCACCTTGAGAAGCCCAAGAGATCTCTCTGGACTGCCCCAAATTGCTAAGAGAGGCTGATGAATAATCTGATGATGTCTTGAATTCACTCAACTGCACTACAAAGTACACAAATCCGAGGAGATAATAACAAATATCACATAAACTTGGAAGACTACCTCAATGGAAAAAGAAAAAATGAAAAGAGAAGAAGAACCAAGGCATTTGTCTAAGCCATCATGCAATGCAATCTTCACCCAAGCAGAGGCACTGCCATATGGATTGTCCCAACCAACATGTGCCACATGTCTCACATCCGTTGGGTATCCAATTTCCATCTCATGTTCCTTTGTACTGTAACATAAAACCAGATGCAAACAATGGAAAGAATAAAACTTTATGCCTTTTTATTTAGAGGAAAGGTACAAATGAAAGGAGTGAGAAGGCAAAGATCATTACCAAAGAGCTGAGAGATATATTTCAATCCCTTGAAGAGCCCTTTCATCTTGGTTGCCATGGGAGTGGAGGCTCTCCTACCAAACAAAACTTCTAAAGCAATAAAGTGAGTCAAGATAGAAATGACCACCAAAAGGAGTATGGTAAAGCAGTCGCTCTTTTTCGTCTTTTGAAATAGATCAAATGGTTGGCAGTGGTCTAATAACAACAGAGAAGCATTCCTTCTGCTATAAATCAAATGGCAGTCCTTTTGAACAATGACATCAGGACTCAGATAAGAATACCGAACACGTCAAGCTAAAACTCAGTAAACCATTTCTGCTCAAAAGCTGAAAAAGAGAGATCTTTTTCCAATTTCCAATCCATGAAATGATAATTCCAGTAGAAAACCCATGTATCAAAGCAGGGGAAGCATACCTCTATGGAAATGGTGATGATAAGCCTTGGGTATAATGTGTAGGGAGTTTCAAAAGAAAACTTTCTTCAGATCAATGACTCCATCCCAGCTCATGTTCTTCTCTAGCTAGCATTCAAAAAGACCAGAATAAAGAAGTATAGAGATTTCTGTTTTGGATTATGGGCAGGGTATAATGTGTAGGGAGTTTCAAAAGAAAACTTTCTTCAGATCAATGACTCCATCCAGCTCATGTTCTTCTCTAGCTAGCATTCAAAAAGACCAGAATAAAGAAGTATAGAGACTTCTGTTTTGGATTATGGGCAGAGAGAGAGAGAGATTCAATGGAGGGTTCTCAATGCAAATATTGGTTTGGGAGACAGCAGATTTTCTTCAGTGAGGAGACTCTGCTCTTTAAATTATTGAATAACAATTGGAAAATTAAATCTTAAAAATGAGAGAGATGTGCTTGTCTGTCATTTTTTTAGCCGGAAAGATTAGAATGCATAATATATTAGTTCCAAGGAACAAGTACAGGTGCAATCGATCGAGCCGGACCAAATAGCTAAAAGTTTGAACTCGACTCGATTCAAAATATTCGGATTTGAAGCTCAACTTGAGATCGATCGAGTCTTGATATTTTTAACTCAAGCTTGGCTCGATAAAAAAAGATTAAACTCGAATTCCACTCGACTTAAATATCAATCGGACCATATTCGAGCTCGAATTCAAACCTTCATTTACTAATAATATATATTATAATAAAATAATATTATTAAAATATATATAAAATTGAATATGCCTACGAGTTTCGAATGGAGTATTCTTCTGCTCAAGTTTGATTTGAAAACTATTCAAGCTCAACTTAAGCTCAATAATAGTTGAGTTGAGTTGAGTTCAGATAGCTTATGAGCAGTTCGCCTGATTTACATCCCTAGGAACAAATTAAAGATATGTGTCGTAATTAAGCTTCTTTGATGGTCATTACTACCAGTCATAGCACAACTTAGATCATGAGAGGTAGGATTACTTGAAAAATATCAAACAGTTTGTATATGTGGTCAATGTCTAAAACATTACCGGGCTTCAAGTATAAAAGACAAGTATTATTCATGTTGATTACCTAAACTAAGGATATGAAAAATCAACCTTTGATGCCCCTTTGTAACAGGAGATATTTTTGGGTGCCAAAGTAGTTTTTTTTCTTTTCTTTTTTTCCAACTTCAAATTGATTCGAATGTGCCAGGAACAATTAACTTGTTTACATTTCAATAACTATATAATCCAGAGAAAGATAGGCGATCGTAGTTTCTAGTGGCCGTATGCTCGGTGATATGGCAATTAACTACATATAATCAAATGGAGTGAGTCACTACTAAACATCAATTGTGGATGACATCTATCATTGACCCTATTATTTATCCTCATATATAATCTCAAGATTCAAATAATTATCCTACTTTAAATTGCAAAAGAATCCATTAATGATCTGTAGTTTACCAATGGTACATAATAAGGATCTTTTTGTCACGCTCCAAATCCGGGACATAACATGGCCATACTATCAAGGGATGCAGCCCTCGATAACACGAAACCACATTTATTTCTTAATTATAATAACAAATATATCATAAATAAAAAAATAAAAGATTCAATTCAAATTCTTAATTAAACTAAAACTGATTCAGAGCATCTAAATCCAAAAGCAAATATCAACCTAAGTCTCAATATTCATAATAACTACAAATCTATAATTATAAAATAAACTAAATTTTCACTACGAAATTTTCAAGTTTGCTTCGCAGATCTCCAAGCCTGAATTTTCTTTGCCGGTCTCAACCTTATTCATCTGTATAAGAAAAAAAAATAAAAGAATATGAGCTACACTAGTCCAATAAGTAGAACTTGCACTTTTTTACCGAATCAAGCATAAATTTTCATGAAAATATAATATTTAAAAATAATAAATAATATAAAATAAAATATTTCATAGAACATATAATAAAACAAGTCATAAACCAATCATGCATACATAAATCATAAACATTTTATAAACATATTTCGTAAATTATTCTTATCATGTGTCCATGTCATATTTCTAAATCTTACTCACAGATATTCTTGCTATGGTCACTTTATACCTGTGACAGGGTCAGTATTCTTAATCGACAAGTTCATATTTCATATGCCAACTTTATACCCGCTGATAGGGCCTGTGTTCTTATGGATGCTAGCTTCAGATGTCGACCTTCCTATAGGGATTCGTTCATAACTATTTGAGAGTCTTTAAAATCTTTAAATTTTTTCTTAATATATATATATATATGAAAAAATAATAAAATTCATACATCATAATCATGCTATTTTCATAAAACACATTCATGGAATCAATGCTCATAATAAATATATTTTTTCATATCACATATGCTGATCTTTATTTTATGAAAAATATGATTTTATCAACAATAATTTTTTACATAAAAAATATAATTATTAAAATAAATAAGGAGCGTAAAATCGACTTACCTTGATCATTCTTAATCTTTAGTCTTTCTTAAATGAATTAGATAATCTTATTTAAAATATTAAATTATGATCACTTTTTATTCATATATTCAATAAATTAAATAATAAAAAAAATAATTGACTGGATGACCAGTCTGATAGATCATCCAGATACTAAATCGATTCAGGATCATCTCGCTGAGGTCAACATGAATCCCTAAAAAAGAAAAGATGGCCCGATACAAGATT
>KE504636.1:2191074-2211795 GCA_000441515.1 Elaeis oleifera | reverse complement strand
TATGTTTTAAGAAAAAGATATAAGAATTTCAAAAGCTCTCAGATAGTTATGAACGAATCTCTTCGGGAAGGTCGACAACCGGAGCTAGCATCCACACGAAACATGGGTCTGCCAGCGGGTATAAAGTTGGCGCATGAAACAAGAACTTTGTCGATTAAGAAATATGACCCTGTCACGAGTACAATAGTGACCTTAGCACGAATATCTGGGAGCAATATTTCGAAACTTGACATGAATACATGACAAGAATGATTTATGATTCATGATTGTGAAATATACATGATTTTATGCATGCATGATTGGTTTATGATTTGTTTATTATATACTCTATGAAATATTTATTTTGTATTATCTGTTATTTCTAAATATTGCATTATCATGAAAAACTTATGTTTGATCTGATAAGGAAGCACAAGTTCTACTTACTGGACTAGTGTAGCTCATATTCTTTTATTTTATTTTCTTTTATAGAGAAAAAAGGTTAGGATCGATGAAGGATTTAAACTTGAAGATCTGCGTAGCAAGCTTGAAAATTTGGTAACGGAAGTTTAGTTATTTATGATCACGGATTTATAGTTATTTGTGAATATTGAGATTCGGATTGATACTTGCTTTTGGATTTAGATGCTTTGAACCAATGTTGGTTCAATTATTTGATGAATAATGGAATTGAATCTTTTATTTGATGGATTTTAGATGATTATGATAGATTGGCTTTGTGTTATCGTGGGCTCCATCCCTCGGTAGTATGACCGTGTTATGTCCCGAATTTGAAGCATGACATATAGAGATTTCTATAATAGACTAGTGAGTAATTAAGTATTGGACCTCCATCAACTCTAGCATTGAAAGCTTCTTTCTCATTTCTCTTTTATTATAAAGTTTGAGAAAATTAATTATGTAAGTTTATTGGCAGGCCACTTTCTTGATACCAAGTTCTTTGACATTATTGTTTAGCAGTTGTTTTTTTTTTTCTTTTCGGGTACAGATAGGTTAGCAGTTGGTTGTAAAATATCTAGGAACTTGGAAGGGTAATATCTAGATCAACAAAACCAGAACATTTTTATGGCATCAAATTTATTGGGTAATATATGTACTGTCATAACATAAATTACTTTTGAGTCTTGTTCCAAATGTCTTTAAGCCCTGGTTTGGAAGGTGCTCTATACATACCCCCTTCTTTAGTAAAAATATAACACAATAAGCTCGGGTCTTGCTTGAAAAGAGAAAAGAAGAGAAGTGCACCAGCTAAATATTGGGAATGCATCAATGGAGGTCCACAACAATCGGTGCTTCATCTCACACGCATCAAATATATCCAGCCCTAGTTAAAATTAGGGTAACAAAGTAACCTTCTCAGACTAGGATCATTGAGCATTGGTGGGTAGATCAAATAAACTATTTTATGAAGTGTGTGGCCTAATTAGTTATGGTTTGAAGCAGAGTAATTGTCAAATATATTGGTATTAGATCGAGTGTTTTTAGTGTCGAGATAGACATACACTGGTTCATAAGTATTATCTTAATAGAGACACATAACACCGTTGTGTCAAATGATGTTGAACATACATCTGATACTGAATTTATCTACATTTCTCACGTATAGCGGTATTCTATTCAAATAGAAGATATTTTTGTAAAACATACGAGAAATAAATGGAAAATTACTATATTTCATTAGTGTGTTTGTTTAAGGAGAAGAAAGGATGAAGCTAAGCAGGTTTTTTGTAATTATTAAACAATCATGTGTGGTTTCTATTTCTCAATACCCAAAATAATTCATCCTTTGACAATTCTTTTTAATATCTGTCTGCAGTATACGCCCAAAAAGAAGAAGCTGAAACGCTATTTTAGTTGCTTTGCGATGGGTTGATTTTCCTGGATCAAGTCCTTAATCACGTCAAGTCTGTGCTGATTGAGGACAGAAATCCTGTCTGTCTCTATGTGAAGATCATATGCATGTTCTTATCAAAAAAAAAAAAAAAAAAAAAAAAAGATCATGTGCATGTTCCACTTAACTATGAGTGGCATAATTATTCTCCAAATTTAAAATATTTCTCTTATGAGCATGTAACCAAATGACAATAATAATAAAGATCAGCAAATAACTCTGCTCATCAAATCTTGAAGGAGCAAAATCGAACTGTTGTTGAGATGCATTTTAAAATAAAATTTTGTACTTACAAATTTCTGATTTACGAGTTTGCCTTTTCATGTGTTTACACAAATATCTTCAATTTTGGTATATTTTCAATAGCTTAATAACCCTTGATTTTTTTTTCTTTTCTGAGGAAAGATGGGTACAGACTATCCACATTTCATGAAAGTAACTTCAATCAATTCATCACTTCAAAAAAGATCAATATATTTCTGAAATTTAGCAGATACAGGTAGAGATGGTTGTGCCCAAATACTATTAACCCCTTCGAAATTAGGTACTTCGCTTTGACGAATATATATATGTATATATAATATGCACATAATTTACTCCGCAACCTTTCCGCCATACAGGAGCCAGCAACATATCCCAGCCAACTCTTAGCTTCTTCCTATTTCTTAACTCTCCAGATATGCTAACAAGAGAACAAGTGCCTAGGCCAACCATTCCAGTTGATTTTGGATTTTAAAATGATCCTTTTGGTATAGGGACATCTCCAAAACAAAATATAGGCAATTTCTTTCACATTATGACATGAAAAAATAAGCACTTGGAGCCAGCTATGATCTCATAACCAGATTGTTGGCAGCCAATACACTGCCTTTTAAAGCTAACCAAATAAAGTTTCTCATCTAATCAGGAGCCTGAAGTCTGCACACAGTAGAGGCACGTAATTAGGTTTAAGAAATCTGTAAAATGAACTGATGATAAAAATTTGACCACCTCTAAGTCTATCACAACCATCGGCTGGCCTAATTAGGTTTGAGAAATTCATGAGATTATTAAATTCCATTACCAATCCATCTTCCAGATTTCTTTTGAACATCAAACTCCTGAAAACCCCATCAGAAATTTGGCACTGAGAAGCGCTAGCAGCATTTTCAATCGAGGCAATATAGTACAACTTAAAAATATCAAAATGGTAAATCATTGTTTCATACATGATGCCACAATTTAATCGTCCCCCCATTGCCCAACAGAAGGGTATTACAGTAGCGAAAAATATCTTTAACCCTTGGAACTACTTTCTAGAAGTGAGAAGACTTGAGAGGTTATCTAAATTTAGAGGCATCCTCACATAATTCACACACGATCTTCCAAATCTGCTCATCTCCATTACCTCATAATGCTATGTTTATCTCCCTCAAATACTCCAACTCAAGATCACCTCAGCCTTAAATGTAGAAATATGCCTCCGATGTAGCCTCTTGATTACCCAACCTGGAGTCCAAGATGAAATAAACTGGTAAAGAAGACAGAACAGAGTTCATCAAGTTAACCTTCCACCAATGGATATGGTCTTAGCAGATTGTTTAGCAAGCCTTTTCAAAAAAGGTGACCGATTAGCCACCTTCAACCCATGTGATCTTAGAGGAAGCACAAAATATTCAATTGGATAGATCATTTGCTTATAATTCAAAATAGCAATGAATAGCTCACCCGATCCTGCCTCACTTGCATTCTATGGCTTTCTTAATTTTTTGTATCCACAAGTCGACCCTCCAATTTACCCAGAATCCCGTGTTTTTTATCCAAGGTTCAAACTGTAATGGAGGTGAAATGAACATCCATTATAATTGTTTAAAAATAAATAAATAAAATAAAACAGCAATACAAAAGGCTAGCCAATTTGACAGAGCCACGAAGGTCACCATATCCAGCTCTTCTATGAATTTTATGATCCTAAAATTTTCTCTAATTAGTAGAATCTTTTTCTTCCCAGTACTGCCCATATATGGGTATTGCTCGAATAATTTCTAATGCCATCCAAGAATAAAAATCATTCTCAAGAATACGTCCAGCATTAAACAAGCCCTGTGAGAAAAAAATATTAAAGCTTCATAAGCCAACCCTAGCAGGCAAAGGCTACTCCAAGAACAGGGTTGCTCACTTTCAACCGGTAATGGATGCTCATAAATTAACAAAATTCAGCCAAAAGTACCGGACACTTTTTGACCACTTGATATTGATCCTCCCAAAACCACCCTCCTGTGAAACCAGTGTCAGCTGCATGCTAACCAAAACCCCTGCAAAATTCGAGCACCAGCTACAGCCATATCGATGCAACTAAAAGAAAACATAGGATGTCTTACAGCTACTGGAAGTTGGAAGGCTAGATGTCAATCCCTGCGTTATAACCCATAACAACAGATTGAAACATCCATAAATCCTGAACATGTAAATGAACAATCGAAAAGTTAAAGCAAAAGCCAGGAAAGATGATATTCTCCTATTACAGATAAGGACATAGAAGCCAGTCATCTTGCCAACAGATCCACTAAAACCTCAAACCAGAAACAGACATAAATAATATTATCAGCATCACTAGCTTGACAATAACATTACAGTCTGTAAAACCTACAGACTGGTTTGGTTCTTCTCAATACGTACTTACTCAAAAACCATGAATCTTGATATGTTCCTTCTTAACAATGCCAGCCTGCAGATAAATAAACAAGGTTAGCCAGGATGATGCATCCATGGATAATAACCAAGGCTGTTAGAGCTCTTTCAGTGTCCCCACGAACAATTCACTTTGTATGCAATAAGCACAAGATCAACCATCTTCTTCATGAAGATGACACAGATGACAAGCATGTTTATGAGTGCACACACGTATTTGTGCGCATTTTGTTTGGTTTCCTCTTAAGCAATAAGGGAGTTGTTTGAATGTCAATGTCTACTCATTCATGGGAGCACGAACATCCCCAGTATGGATTCTTGACCACTGTACCGGATGAGAGATGATGAGGGGAAAGAAAGGAAGAATTAGAAGACAATCGATCCCCTAATCCATGTGTTCACCAACATTCCCCTGTGATGCTATATCAATCTAAATTGGAAATTTGTAACATTCCAAATACATTAAAATTTGCTGGACCCGTCCCCACAATCTTCAACTTTTTTATCCTCCAGCTCCCTTTTCACACAGGAAATGGTTCTTGGGCGTCCAAACAGGCCCACAAAATGAGAAGGAAATTTATTAATGGCGAACTTTTCAAGGTCTCTATGTTGGTACTACATTCTATCAGTTCATGCACTAGGCCTTCTAAATCACACCATAGCAGAGACTCTAACCAGAAAGGTAAGTAGCAAGTTGTACCTGAACTAGAAAGTAGCGACGTTCTTCCGCTGATCACCTTGAAGCTGAATAACCTATAAATGATGAAAAGAAAGACACCGATTAATCTTTTCACAAGCTCATGGAGGCATATATATGAGAATACTCACATGTCATATCCCTCAACGACATATAACACTATAATACCTGGCCCAACTCAGGGTCCTGGACAACGGTACCATTGCAGCAGAACTCCTTCTTGAGATCCTTCAAAATCTTGTTATAGCTGAATTCTTTTTCAATCCCTGCACAGTGGTCAGACTCTTCCTGCCATTCCGCTGCTGTATGCGCACATGGACATACTCCTTTGCACCAGCACCAGAGTCGTCAGCATTTGCTTCAGCAAACGGATCTAAACCCCAAAGATTAACGCAGGTTTAGCATGCCTTTATCATATCAATAGTTGTAATAGAAATCTCCACATTCATAATCAACGATCATCAGTTAAAATACCAAATGTGGTGGGGAGCTGGACGTTGAGATCAGACATGAACTCTTGACTGCGGCGAGTTGAAAAGAACAAATAAACAATGCTTTGCTTTCTTATCAGTTAGGCCTGAAAAGTATGAGACGAACACTATTAATCTTCCATGTGTGAGTTAAAATGCCACTTGCTCATGAAAAATCTGACAAAGCTTTTTTTCCCATTTCCAGAAATAACTAGACAGGAGGCTTTTCAGATGTTATTCAACTTCAATGTAAAGAAGCACACATCACTCTGGGAGGAAAAAAGTGGGAACAGTAAGACAATGTGTTTCCTTAGTTCGGACTTCAGTTGAATTCAATTTTACCTTGCTCCTCAACAGATGTTTTATTTCAAATGTTGTCCAAAAATCCAAAAACCAAATCAAATATTTCTAAACAAAAGTAGCCCAAAAGGATCCAACACTAGGTTCTGTTTCATATTTCTAAACAAAGTAGCTGAGCCATTATCAGGTGTCTCTGCTAAATTTTATCATTTCATACTTTCTTTAAAGTCAACAGGGTGGTATATACTAGCTCAATATGTACCACGCCCTGCAGTTCTAGTGCTTGGCACACACTGGTACAACAGCATGCCAACTACCAGCAGACAGCAGGTACTGCACTAGTGCTGAACATTGCTAAAAAGCACTAAATTGGTACATATTTCATGCCATGTAAACCAGTTAGCACTTAAATCCATGTGCTAAAAATCAGAAAGGAATTGTTAATTGAAAATTCAAGTTTCAAGGTTTTACCAATATTTGGTACCATTGCAATATTAAGTTTTACGAGACTTGAGAGCAAAAATAAGTTTTTTGACATAGGTTTCACGAATCCTAGATCTTAACTTTCAAACATGCTACCATACATTATATTTCCACCAAATATATTAAATGATGTACCACACTAACAAAATTCTATAACTATCTTATATTAAATAATAGTCAATGGATTCAGTATACAGCCATGAGAAATCCATAGACATAGAAATACTGCATTTTATTTTCTAAAACATTCATAATTTTATACTGATTCATTTTTTTCTAACCTCAACCAAACTACCAAAACGGTTGAATCTCATAGTCATCTTGTCTTGCTGAAATTTAAACTTGGAACTCCATCCTTAAAATACATCTCGCTACAATGTATATTAAACTACAAGGCCTCAAACATATAGCAGATTCACATCACCATGCATTCCATGATCAAATAAAATCCATGTTTTAACGGAAAAACATTGTGCTACAAATTCAATTTAGACTATTTATTCAAGCAGCCATTACCCCCATATATTCCATAATTTACTTAAGGAGGATTATGCAAAACCATTGTCAGCTAACAATTTGGCAAACCATTTTCTATCAGGAAAGTACTATTAGCAAGGAAGCAGAACTTGATGGATATTGTTCCAAAAATTGGTATACAACACAGAGAAACTCATAGCTAGAACCTGGTACTGTAGGAATAATGTTAAGACAATTATGCACATTCCCTTAAATTAAACATTAAACTCAATTTTGAAGTATGACAATTTTATAAACAATCCAATGGCAAAAATCATTCTTATCAAGTCATTCACAAATTATGCAGCACAATGTTATTAATCCATTTCACAATGTTCCAACAAGTCACATTCACAAATGAATCCTGGTGCTCATTTAGATTTTGTACTTTGAACCGCTCACTTCATTTAAAAATAATAAATAAATAATAAAAGGACAGGAAAAGTAGTCCCATGTGACACCTAACCTACAAACAACAGCGAGCTCAACCCAAGTTCGGTCTTCTGCAACACCGAATCTTAAACAAACAATGTTCGAAAAAACTAATTAATTTAACTCCACTAGATAATGTTCTGGTTGAACCAAACTAGACTCTACCAAATCAATTCAGAGTTACAATCAGATCCAGGTCACGACATCAAGATTGGAATCAAAGTGTCCTGAGCCCACATGATTTTGGAGCAAAGACTAGTTTGAACTCCAAAACTTAGGCATGCGCACGTCAAAATGGCAGCAAGCATATCATAAATTACAACGAATGATGGAAGAATAGAATGGAAAATTTCATTAAAAAAAATAATAAGTAACTTTATCGTGAATATACAACAGAAAATTCAGTCAACCAACATGATAAATGCAAACCAATTAATAATATAATGTCTTGTAATATAATTACTAGAATTAAATAGCAAAAGTTGTATATACGATGCAATATGAGTACAAGAATTATCATGTACCAAGACTAATTCTTATTTAAAGTTTGGCAACTATCTTTTCTTTAATGGAACTAACTACATCTAGATGAACTACGAAAAGAAATCAAGTATAATCAACCAAATTTCAGGTATCAATTATCCAACAATAAAACAGTAGCACCGACATCAGATCCATAACATCTAAACCTACCTCCTCACAGAAAAAAGAAAAAAAACTATTTTTTTTTTTTTGTTCAAGCAGTCATGTAGAACAAACCATAACCGATTCCAATCCCTCAAACAACAACAAAAAAATTATAAAAAAAAAAAACCTAATTTCCCAATTAACTCCGAAGGAATCCCACCAAGAAACCGTCACATAACAAATTTCATGCATCAAGAAGAATTAAATAGGGCAAAACAAAAGGAAATCCCTAAAGTGAAACAAAGTAAACATAATTGAAGAAATAATCCACAGAACCACGAATAAACCATAATTCCACCGTCAAAGAACGTAGCAAAATCAACAGAGACAAATCTTCGAAACCTGGCCGGAGATCGGGCTTCCCAACTCGCAAAACCCTACAAATCGGTGCGCCAAAAACTCGAAAGACGAGAGATCGAAGGCTGAGGATAAGGTGAGAGATCTAGAACCTACCCTCGTTAAATAACTAGGAGCTGCCGGCCCTAGATAGAATCTTGGACGCAAGCCTTCATAAAAATATCTATGCGGGAACAACATCTGCCGTCCAAGTTCAACCAAACTAAAAGATCAAGCGTTTTACGTTGAAGAGGGCATATAAATTATATGAGAGTGGAATATTTGTGATGCGGACGTGACCATGGGTGGGTGGTTAGGGTCAGTGAATCGTTGGCATCTAGAACGATCTGATAGACTATTGTGGACCGTACAAACGGCCAGGATCCTCCCATCTTGCGAATTCCGAATCTCTCAAGATACTTCTTTTGGACCCGGGTTGAATATTTAAGGAATATTAAATAGCGCCCGACCCTAGTCCGACCCGATCCGAATTCCGAGAAAAATATCAGAATATCTACCGGTAACAGACAAATAAAGATGAGATGAACAACTCTCACCGGCTCTAGTGCCGTCATCTTTAACGGCATGAGTAACGGTCACCTAAACGCGTGGACCGCCTCGTATCCTTTCTCCCGCCACCTCCCGGTAAACTTCCCGTCGAAGCGGACGTCCCACGGATCGACGTGTGACGGTTCTATTGGAGGGTAGCCCGTGGCGGTAACGTTAGGGCTGTCATCTTAACCAAGGGAGTCGGTCGATTGCAGCTATAAATAGAGCCCCAACCCGTCGTTCCCCCTCGTTCTATTCCTCTTTCCGATTGCTAAGGAAAGGCTCCTAAATTTCTCTCAAGGTATTTTTTCTTCCCTAGTTTTAAAATTATTAATTTATGTTCTTTTGTTGCTTATTTTAATTTTTTCGTTTACGTTATTTGTCTTTAACCGGCGATCGTTCGTTCTGTTTGGTGAGCGTACGTGCGCATCGGTGAATCTGCGTTTGATATTTTGTTTCGTATAGTAATTTTTATTAGGTTTATTGGTTATGATCTTGCGTTTTAAATTTTGTGGTATCTATGCGATCTGATCTTCTCCGTCCGGTGGTTATTTGTTTTACCACTGGTTATCCGATCTGCGTTTCATTTGTGGATTTTAGTTATCCGATCTGGTTCGGTATTATAGATCATGAGAGTCGGTTATCTGATGATCGAATCTTAGTTAATTTTGTTTTCTATTCTTGGTTTCTGCCTATCTGGCTTCAAGGATCTCTGGTTTATTTGTTACTTAACCTTCTATTTGAAATGTTTTGTGTTTTTAAGATTATAAATTTGGGGGTCGGAGTTTTCTCGGATCTGTATCTTTTTCATGTTTCGTGTCACAGATTCTTTCTTTTCATGGTTTTTGGTGTGATATGCTCAGGCCATCGTCGATTTAAATTTTCTTAAATGGTATCTTCCTCGATCTATTTATTTGCTTATCTGAGCCGATCTTTGTCTTTTCTCTGTTTCTTGGGTTCTAGTCGGTTTTTGGGATTTTTATGGTTGATCTTCTGCTTTGATGTCCCTAATGATTTTATCTCTTGGATCTCTTATTACAGATGCAGATCTTCGTCAAGACCCTCACTGGCAAGACCATCACCCTTGAGGTGGAGTCCTCGGATACCATTGACAACGTCAAGGCAAAGATCCAGGACAAGGAGGGCATCCCCCCAGACCAGCAGCGTTTGATCTTTGCCGGCAAGCAGCTCGAGGATGGCCGCACTCTGGCCGACTACAATATTCAAAGGAATCCACCCTTCACCTTGTCCTCCGCCTCCGTGGTGGCATGCAGATCTTCGTGAAGACCCTCACGGGAAGACCATCACCCTGGAGGTCGAGAGCTCTGACACCATTGATAATGTCAAGGCTAAGATCCAAGACAAGGAGGGAATTCCCCGGACCAGCAGAGGCTGATCTTTGCCGGCAAGCAACTGGAGGATGGCCGCACCCTGGCTGATTATAATATCCAGAAGGAATCTACACTCCATCTCGTCCTCCGCCTTCGTGGTGGTATGCAGATCTTTGTCAAGACCCTCACTGGGAAGACCATCACTCTTGAGGTCGAGAGCTCGGACACGATTGACAACGTGAAGGCTAAAATTCAGGACAAGGAAGGCATTCCTCCGGACCAGCAGCGTTTGATCTTTGCTGGAAAGCAACTGGAGGATGGCCGCACCCTGGCGGATTATAACATCCAAAAGGAGTCTACTCTTCACTTGGTGCTCCGCCTCCGTGGTGGCCAGTAATTTCTGGTCTCAAGACATACTGCTGCTCCTACTGTCATGGTCTCTGTTATTTAGTGTCTGTGCTGCTTTGTCGAGTGTCGCCGTATTTGTGTGTTGTCCAGTGTTCATGGTGGGTTGAACCGATTCAACCTCTTGTTTCTTTTTTAGTCTCATGGTTATATGAAATACGAAACTCCCGATGGAGCGGCAGTAACTCGTGGTAATAATATAGTGGTATTTGGTATTATAGATATGGTTTTCTCTGGATTTAGCTTATTATTATTATATTTGCTTGATGTGTGATTGTGCTTTTCTTATTTTGTCGTTGTTGTGGGAACTAGCTCGTACATTATTCTCTTAAGCATATCCCGGTGGTGGTTTCCTACTGGGATTAGCACAGTGTGGCTTTTTTATTTTGATCGGCATTAACTATGTTTAATTTATTATATGGCAGTCTGTTGACTCTGTTCGATGATATATAAATTTACTTCCTGTTTATTGTTTATCCCGTGGCTACCCTGTAACATGTTGATCTCATTTAAGTAAATTTAAAACATTGTTTAAAGTAAAAAATCCAACTTGATTCCTCGCATATAATTTTGTTGTTGCGGTTCCATCGTTTGGCTTGGGTTGATTGCATTCTTCCCAGGGATTGAACCCCCGGACACACTTGAGCAGTGTTGGTTTATGTCAAGTGGTAGGAGCGGAAGCAGTTTTGGTTTGTGTTTTATGTGAAGCACGTGTTGTGTCAGCAATTTGCTATTATATTTGCTCTCCAGCTTGTTTTGGCTATTAAGTTTTGCGTGATTATCGTGGAATTTAATTACCATTTGTCGAATTTCTTAGCCTCAGCACTGGGGCACACCCAGGACTTACTGGTGCTGAATTTTCTTGAGGAATGGTGCTACTCAACAAACTCAAATTTTGACTCCTTGCATTCAATACTACCGCTCAGTTCACCTTTTTCACAAATTATTGAGAATAGGTTATTGGCCACTCAACTTTTCTTCACCCCTTTTTTTCTTTTCTTGGTGAAACTTAATTACCATGCAAAGCACCAGGAGATCATGGTGCGCAAAGGTTTCTCAGCTAGTTCAAATATGTTGTAGAAGTGCAGGTTCTAACTTGTCAAAGTTGGTAAAGTCATTGGAGCTGGTATCCAATCACCTTGTTTGAATACCGGCTTACAGTCTTAAGTAGCTGGGTTTGGATGACCCCTTCTGCTTTCCCAACAGAAAAGGGAAAAGAAAAGAAGAAAAAGGATATGCTGTAGCAAAGGAGGGTGAACCATGGAAGTAACCATTTGTGTGAACATCTTTAATGATTTTTAAATTTTCTAATTGACTTCTCAACCTAAATTACGCTAGTTAGAATTCATATTTGGTGACATTTTTAATTAAATTTGTTATACTTCCTATTCCCTGAAGACACAATAAAAATAACCAAAAATTAATTCTCTGGCCCTTTAAGAAAAACCTGTTTTTAAGCCGGCCAAGTGCCAAATTTTGATTTGCACATCTCTCCACGTATATATAAAATATTTCAAACTTTATTATCTTAGCCCATATAAATTGCTAAATCCCGGCTATTACAAATGGATAAACCTTAGGTTGCTTGTTGATGCAATCTGGAAACTTTGGCCCAAATTTTTTCCATCACCTTTTTCTTCACTATGCAAGATATTCTAATTAATATTTTAAATTAATTACTAATTATAGATTTCGACCCTGCCGAGATCTTCCAAAATCTAAGATTGTGGATGCTCCATATTTTTTCTATCTTTTATTCTTTTGTTTTTCAAAATGAAGAGCAGGAAGATAATAACAGAGTTCGGTCTCCACCGAAATAATAAATCCTCTCGGTTTATGGAACCGTTGGTCTTCAGAGTCCGGCGACGTCAGTAGGCTCTCCTGAACTCGAACCAGTTTGTCTCCAACGAAATCTCTCTCTCTATCTATCTATCTATGAACGCAATCCGAACAAATCCATTGCCAATTTCGCAGAACTTATCCGCCGATCGAATCCGGAATCCAAAGTTCTCACTTTGTGCAAGCTCGGCAGGTTAAAAGAAGCTCTTGATGTCCTCCATTCCCATCCCACCCCCTTATCCCCTTCCACCTACTCCTCTATACTCCAGCTCTGCATCGATTGCAATGCGAAACAAGAAGGAAGATCACTCCACGATTACCTGTCAGCAATCGGGCATGCGTCAAATCTGCATCTGTGCACCAAATTTATGATCTTCTACGCGAAAGTTGGAGACTTGGTCGCTGCTCGAAGCGTGTTTGATGAAATGCCCGAGAGGAGCGTCGTGTCGTGGACTGCGATGATTTCTGGGTATTCTCAGAATGGGTATTCAGATGAAGCTCTAAAGATTTTTTCTTGGATGCGTCGGTTGGGTGTCAAGGCAAATCAGTTCACTTATGGTAGTGCTCTGCGGGCGTGTACTGGTCTGGGTTGTGTTAGGAGCGGGGGGCAGATTCACGGGTGCATTGTGAAGAGCAGATTTGTGGAGGATTTGTTTGTGCAGAGTGCTCTCGTGGATTTGCATTTGAAGTGTGGTTCGGTTGAGGACGCTTGGTGCTTGTTTGGGATGATGGAGAAGAGAGATGTGGTTGCTTGGAATTCGGTGATTGGAGGGTGTGCGGTGCGGGGCTTGAAGAGGACGCATTTGGATATTTTTGCTTGATGCTTAGGGATGGTATTGCTTAAAACTTATGCTTTAAAAGCTTATTAGATGCTTGTATGAATTGTGAATGCTTGTGAATATCTGGCTTCTGTGCTAGATTGCGTTCCATGATGTCAAGAAAATAGATGATAGCCCATGATGCACTGTTATGAGCTACCGCACAACATTACTTTTATCTTTGTGAATATCATGCTTCAGGTGTTCATTTTGTAAGTTGCTATGCATTAATTATCACGTATATTAATCAACACCTATGTTAATCGATAAAGTACACACCTTGGCTGTTAAGAGTCTAATTCTGTGCCTGTGTAATCTGAAGCTAACATGTATCATTCTGGTTCAAATGTTTACAGATTCATAAGTCACTCATGAACATGACTTTTAAGTAAATGACGGGGCCAATATCTGCACAGTGACGATCACTGTTACTTTCTGTTGGTTCCACATAATCAATTTCGATATTGGATACTGTTCATATCTCATTCTTGGTTGATAACAAATGATGTTGCATATTAGATGCTACTCACCACGTTGTTGATTTATTTTTTAATAATATTGTTTCCTTCTTATTATGAAGTCTCCAGAGATTTTATTTTAACCACTGTAATGTGTGGATTTCTTTATTGTGGAACCTTTTTGCTTTCTTAATTCATGATTTTAACAGGTCTTCAGCCTGATCATTTCACTTTTGGAAGTCTTTTGAAGGCATGTGGTTTAGTTAGAACTCTTGTGCATGTGAATCAGATTCATGCTTTCAGTGTCAAATTGGGTTATGAGAATCAACCTATTGTCGCTGGATCACTGATTGATGCATATGCAAAATGTAGGAGCATGCAGAATGCTAGATTGGTATATGACTCGATGTATGAACAAGACTTGATTTCCTGTACTGCACTAATCACTGGGTATTCATTGGAAGGAACTGCAGTGGGAAGGCATTGGAGCTTTTTTGTGAAATAAATAGGATGGGCATGAGAATTGATGATGTGATTTTATGTTCCATGATTAATATATGTGCCAATATAGCTTCATTGAGCTTGGGAAGACAAATTCATGCTCATGTAATTAAGAACAGTCCAACCATGATATAGCCTTGAGCAATGCTCTCATTGACATGTATGCAAAATCAGGAGAACTTTGGGATGCCCGTTGTGCTTTGATGAAATGCAGTATAAAATGTTATTCGTGGACTTCATTGATTGCTGGATATGGAAAGCATGGTTCTGGAGAAGGTGCATTAGCACTCTTTGTGAAGATGGAGGATGATGGGGTGAAGCCAAATGATGTTACATTCCTTTCTCTTCTATCTGCATGTAGTCATTCTGGCTTGACTAATAAAGGAATGGAGTATTTCAAGTCTATGGTTAGCAAGTATGGGATCCACCCCAGAGCTGAACATTATTCATGTGCCGTTGATCTTCTTGCACGTGGAGGTCAGTTACAAGAAGCATATGATTTTGTATGCAAGATGGATGCTAAGCCTAATGCATCACTTTGGGCTGCTGTGCTTGGGGCTTGTAGAATGCATGGTAACACGTCTCTTGGGGAAATTGCTGCCGGGTATCTTCTTAATTTATATCCTGAAAGATCAGTAAACTATGTTGTCCTAGCAAATACATATGCATCAGCAGGGTTGTGGGAGAGTGCCTGGAAGATAAGGAAGTTGATGCTGCAAAGAGCTACAAAGAAAGATGCAGGCTGTAGCTATATTAATTTTTTTTAAAAAAAGAGAACATGTTTTAAACAAATTGAGTTCTTGCAGGACTTTGGAAAATGTTGATATATCCAGGACAGGTATTTTTTTCAATCTGCAAATCAACAAGCTTGAATATGATTTATATGTGAATATCTTCTTAAAATATGTAATATCCGAATTGGCAGGATCAGTTGGACATCCTTATTATTTATACTTCCAGCAAAGGATCATATATTCTCAATTATGCTGCTGCTTCTTTATAGGTTTGCTCTTGTATTCAGGTATGCTGTTCCTCCTCAAGATTTTGCTTAGCCCTTTACTCAGTTAACATTAACAGAAAAGAGAAAAACCATGTAAAACTTGAACCGTCATTAATTGCTTCTTAACCAATAAAAAATGATGATGCTCACCTACCACCATGCTGCATAGCCTGCAATTGCTACTTGCTCCATTTTAATAATGGATGACTTCAGTTTGAAATACATTTCTTCTCCTTACCGAAATTTCTATTCATCAGATTTGAGATATACATCTTACTTGATGAGGAGTGCATAACATCAAATATGTGTCTGCTACTGTCCACCTTCAGTTGATGCTCAAGCCCCATCTGAGAATCAGGTCAATGATGTGGTTAGGTGTTAGGCATGCTTAACAATTGAGGCTCTTCTATAGGATGGAGAGATGTGGATTATTTGAGAGGAAAAACTTAAAATGTTTCGCAAAGAAATACATGTCTATAATGGTATGTCTTTGCTCTTGTATAAATATTCATGAAGATTGCATGATAATTCTAAATAAATATTCAACATAGGTTTTTTCGGCTTCACCCATAGCCGTGATGCCCAACCTCACCCATAGCTGTGAAGCATTTTCAAGTGTCTAGAATGATGCAATTCTTCCCATGGAAAAACACAACCATCCACTTGTTCATTCTACATACAAGCGGTATGTGTGGACTCTTTTCCAACTCATAGACCAACGTATAACACAACCCTCTAACTGTTGATGAGTGTATGTGGAAGGGATACCCATGAAATATCTCAAAATATTATGTCTAATATACCAAATGGTTTTTAGGGCATACCCTACTTCCACAGTATCTTATGTATGAATGTGTATGTACATATTATACCTACCTACATATGCAGATATAGACATACGCACCAATTGTGTCCCTATCTCCCTATCTTGTAAACATGTGTATCACATGTTAAAAAACTCTTATAGCTATCAAGTTAAAGGCCAAAAAGGGAAGATGCTTGAGGCAAATACTTTTGAGTTGATGGGCAAATGTTTTACCTGGGATGGTAGCTGTAAAACAAATGTGCAGCCTAAGAAGAAAAGGTTTGAGAAGACATGCTTTATTTAGTTGTTCACCTTTTTTTAGAATATTAAACATGATTTAATTTTGAAACCTAATTAATTACCCTTATGAATCTGAATTATATATGAGTTTCCTGCATGCATAGATAACGGTTTTGTGCCTAGGTTGTTGGACAGAGTTCATATATTTTATTTTAGTTCCTGCATATTCACATGGTCATATAGTAGCATTCAGGTGTAAGACCGGTTTTGGTTGTAAGACAAATAACAATTAGAAAAAATGTTCTAATGAGTGTGTATATATATGTACTTCTTGTTGCACAATTATTGATTGACAAAGCTATTTTAACCTCGGCAGAGGGCATATATGTTTATATGTATAGGCACCTTTCTTGTCAAATCTTGTGTCTAACAACGTTTTGGCCATTGATGTGCACCAAAAGAGCCTAAAAGGTGGCTTCATCTTGAATGGTATTTGTTGCTTAGGTAATAGCACTGGTGTTAAAGATAATGTAGACACCCTTCTTGGTGCATATCTATAGATAAAATGTTGTTTATTCTGATACCCAGATTGAAATGTA
This sequence comes from Elaeis oleifera, assembly GCA_000441515.1. Classification (NCBI taxonomy): domain Eukaryota; kingdom Viridiplantae; phylum Streptophyta; class Magnoliopsida; order Arecales; family Arecaceae; genus Elaeis; species Elaeis oleifera. The sequence goes on along the minus strand of KE504636.1, from coordinate 2,194,768 downwards.
GTTAACCTTAAACGTCGTTTTATCTCAACTATCTGGGACTGCCTTTATGAATCCTCTTCACCATTTCTTTTTTTCATTTAGGGGGTAAATTGCACTAACATTCATGGATATTCATTTTGGATCCATTCTATAATTTGACACTCTTACAAACTAGCTGTAATCTCATGTCAATTCTCCACCTTTCCTTTCAGCCTTGGTCCCTGCATTAGCAAGAAGTTTGTCATCAAACTCAGACATGCATACATGCACGCATGCATGCATGGATATACAACCATACATATATGCATACACTGTATGTATATATGCATACACTCTATGTATATGTGCACGTACACTCATATTTACATGCACACATACATAGATTTCGTATATATCATCCTGTTTATCATATAAAGACACCAGTATCAAATTCTTGAGCCGATTTGACTCCAAGACTGCAAGGAGAGATTCCCCTCCTCTTTCTTTTCCAATTTTGCCCTTGAACTAACTCTCAAAAACTTTGGGAACTAGTAATAGCTAATAACACTTATGTTTTACGAGGTGCATTTCTTTCATTCACTCTTTCTTAAATGTAAGATATCTAAAGGCACTACTATAGAGAGTCACAACTAAGGAGCTCTTGTAACCCTCTGTCTGTTTCAAAAGAGTGTTGTAGCAGTGAATATAAACTGAGCTAGTCACGAACAGAACCAAAGCATCACTTGCATGTTCACATGCCAAACGCTACTATGAGTATATCCACTCTTCTTTCATTTATGTGCCCTTCTTGTTTCCATCTTGAAGAATAGAGGTAATTACATTTAATAGGGAATCAAGTTGCTTGTAATGCCCAGGGAAGTTTGCACGCACAATAGAATAGAAACTTGTAAATCAAATCTCACCTTCTATTTGTATTTCTCTTGTTTCAGAGAGAGGAGAATTGAGAGGAGAATTTCTTGAAGAATGTCATGTGTTGATTATGGGACTCACGGTCCTTATCAAACATCATGGAAAATAAGGGACTAATGGCTGGTTGGCTCTGGATGTAGATTAAAGGGGTGTGTGTAACATGTTTCATGTTTAGATAAATGGCTATACAGGTTGGTTTAGGAGAGCTTGAGCCTGCTGCCTGTAGAGCCTTGATTTTTATCTAAATTCCTGCTCATGGGTTCTCTACTTGGCCTCCCATTAGCCAAAGCAATCCAATATTTATGGCCTGTCAATTGGTTAACCCAGTAAACCCCTATTTTAGTCTTTTGCTTAAAATAATTGGTGGTGTTGTCAACTGCAGAAGCAGTCATGGCAATATTAGGATGAGTTATTTCTATGGTTTATCTCTTGCTAATGCATGATTGTGATTAAAATTACTGATAAGTATACATTTTATTAAATTTGTATCTAACATAGGGTAAGTAACTATATTTCCTTCTCTGGATTAGGACAATTGAATTGTCTGTTTTCTTCCATACTGCATTTGTAATCAAGCTTCTTCTTCCTGATCATCCATGCAGATCACTTTGGTCTTCCTATCTATGGGACAAACTATTTGGCATTCTGGTCTATTTGGAATTCTGCATCAGCATTGAATCATGTCATGAGAAGAGAAGTTCTGCCATGGCGGTCATATTTGGGAGGCAGATTTGAAGCTTTAGTTGAGAGCTCCCATTTTGGTTCTGCGATGGCGGGTATATAGAGAGTCACAACTTATATACCCGACAATAATTAACTTAAAATTGTTTTCAGATTTTTGACAAGGTCTTTTGATTTTCAGGGTTTGTTGAGGACTTTCAATAGTCAACCTCTCATCTTGCATTACAGGATAACCTTGCTCGTGGGAGATGTAAAAAGATCAGGTGCACCCAGTGAATCTGAGCAGAACATGTATACAGTCCCGACAAGAGTACTCAAATTATATGATATAAGTTCATATATTTATTCAAAGAAAATAAATTTGAAATAGACTCTTCTACAGGGATTGTTATCCAAGGAGGATAAATATGTTGTTATCCAGGATTTCTGACCATAATTGATGACCATTTTGATGTATTGGAGGCTGAGGAGTTTCTTTCACCCAGATTTGATGGGAGTTGATTCATGATTGAATGAGCATTAAGATGAACAGATCACAGTGCTACATGAATCAATAGAAGCAGCTTTTTGAAAATATGTTATTTGCAAGTGGTGTAAATGGTAGTGGATGAAGAGAATTTTTAAAGGAAAACGAAAAATGGGATATACAAGACAGTTCCGCAGCAGGTTTTTGGTGAAGTATTGCTCTCTAGGTATAAAAAGCTATCAGATGAGGTCTATAAAGAATTTCACATCATATTCAAATGCAGAATTGCTATTAGTTTATTCTAAATTGTTTATGGGTGTTCATTAAGTTTTGTAACAAAACTGAATTTTGACGGCCAAGGGTGTAAATATTGAATTAGATCATTTTGTATTTGATAATTTGGAATGCTGTTGAGGAGGGGAGCCTTGAGGCGCTAAAACATGGTGGTATAAATTTGTGTGACTCGTTGAGATGCGTTATGCAGTAAGATCTCTGTACCGTTACTTCCAAAAGGATAGTGTAATTAGGATTTGGCCCTGTTTTCACCAAAAGAATATAGTCAATATTCTATGGGACAATTCTCTTCATTTCCATATTCTTATCATTATCTTTTTGCGCATGCTCGAGTGCACTTGTTGGTTAAGAGTTTAGATTCTCATTTAAACCTTGGAAACAACACTGTGATGGTGCCACAAGATTTTGCCAGGTCTTCTTGAATATTCATGTTCTGCCCTATGTTCTAATTTTTTCATTAAATTGGTGGGCAATCCTTTCCTTGTGAAGTAAGAACACAAAGAAGAAAAAGATGAAGAAAGTGCAATCACTTTGGCATCAAGAAAGGAAGAAAAAGCATGAAATTGGGTGTGTGTGTGTGTGTGTGTGTGTGTAATGAACGACTTCACTCTCTCCACTTTCCAAGATTTTATGGTGCTCCTCTTTTTTCTGGTAAGAACATAGCCATATAGATTAATATGAAAGGATAGTAACAGCACTTCGAAGGAGAAGGACAAGTTTAGAAGCATCAATTCCCTGAAAGGTGAAAGTGTTCATATGGCTTGCTTTGGAAAAGCCTGCACACGGGCAACTTGTTAGCCAAAAAAAAAGATAGGGAGATGGAGCCAGTTGCATCTTCCATGGATCTAGAGTGAAATCAGTAATCTATATATTTTAAATGTCCAGCTTATGGCTCATTATTATAATGCGTCATAAATCAGGGTTGGCCATCAACATTAGAGATCTCTGGACATCCTGCACACAGAGGAAGATAAACAACTCCAGTGTCCTTTTACAGAAGAAGGCTTCTATTAATGCAACTCTCCATAAAGCTCCACATTCCTTTTACTCTAGGGATCATATTATGTGAGAGAAAAGCAGAAGAATCCCACCGCAAAACTGGCCCAGTTTCTGGCTCTCTGCTGCCACAAATGAATGAACATGGATGGCTCATTTCCCTTGGTGTCTTCTGTGCATAGCTGTAATTTGAGGTTTCTTATGGTTGAATTATAATTACTTATGTAATCTCAATTTAAATTTCTTTAAGGTGCGTTTGGTTATATTTTTAATTTTGATTTTTAAAAATATTTTTATTTTTTTAATTTTATTATTAATAAAATAAAAAATAAAAATATATTTGATAATTACGTTGCTATAAAGCAAAAA
>KE504636.1:2136106-2161216 GCA_000441515.1 Elaeis oleifera | reverse complement strand
CAATAATAAGTTGTCACATATGAGATTTTCCATGACAACAAAAGTTCTTGTCACTTTAAGCTATTTCAGTGACAAGAAACTTTATCACTAAACAGAGTCATTATTGTCCCAAAACCAATTTACGTTATTGCATTGTGACAAGAATGATTTGTTTCTGTGACAAGTTAAGTTGCCACAAATTTTATTTTCAGTGACAAGTGAAACTCTTTTCTCTGTGAGACTTTTCTGCAATAAGAGAACTCGTCTTTAAATAGATTTACTATTGTCACAAGATCCTTCAAGGCATGCCCATTTCATTGTATTGGTGACAGTAAAAAGTACATTAAGTGACAAGCTCTATTGTCACAAAAAAGAATGATTCAGTAACAAAAATTTAAGTTGTCATAAATAGTTTTAGCGATGAAGCAATTGCGACCGGCTAGTGACAATAGTTTGTTGTCAGAGAAATTCATCGGTGACAATATTCCAAGTTTCAGTGACAACATTGCTTGTCACAAAAAACTAAATTCTTGTAGTGACAGCATACGACAGAGATGGGATCGAGCGATCTGGCTCGACTCCCATGTTGTCCATCCATGATCAGCAGGTGATTGTCCCAGAGTATGAAGGCAAGGAGATCCAGAAGCTCTCAGAGTTAGGAAGAGGTCGAATGTCGAGTTAAGATGAAGATTGTTAGGATTTGACATCTCGAGATTCGATCCATATTGAGCCGACAGCATGGTCCGCAATGATGAACGAAGTCCAACGAGTCTAAGATCATCCTAAACGGAGTCCGAATGAAGGAGATACGCTCGATTGAGGATGGCACGAAATCTAGAACGACGGAGGCCGACGGCGGGCCGGCGGAGGCAGCGGTGGTGCGCGACCAAGCCGCGAGTGCACGGACATGCGGGCGCGCGTGGTGCGTGGCCCAGGCCCGGGCATGGCTTAGGCCCGTGTGGGCGCACACTGCGCAGCCTGCGCGAGGTGTTTCCCATGCGGTCCACGCGTAGCGCGTGGACCGAGAGGGCATTTCTCCTCGATTTCTCACGGTCCACCATGGACTGGGAGCCATTTTCTATACGTTTTTCGTGGTCTACACCTCTTTTCGTGGATCAAGTCACGATCGGACGGCCTGGGGCACTGTCGGTCGTGATCCGAGGGTTCAGAAGATTTTGGGCACTGTGAGGAGAATGTACTCCTATTCTTTCACGGATTTAAGGCTTTAAAAGTCCTGTTCCGTAAACAGAGATGTGTGTGTGTGTGTGCAGTTTCGTTCAATAGAGGATCCAGACCAACAGAGGCGAAGCACCGACAGGAGCAGGAGCAGGAGCAGGGGCTTCAGGCAGACTGTTGGACAGCGGACGGCGGTCACTTCAGAGGTTCAGGGGGATCTTCCTAGAGAGAGAGCTTTTGTGAAGGAGAGCTTCTTATGAGGGAGAGATTGGGTGTACGAGAGTTGAGAGTGTGATCTTTTCTTGTAATTTTTTCTCTTTTCTCATAGTGAAGCTTGCATGCCCCGTAGAGGCGAGTCTGTTTTGACTGATCCACGTATTTGATTATTTCTGTTTTATTCTTTTCTCTTCCTGCTGCGACGTGCGGTATCGAAAAGATCCTGAGAGGTGATGTCTTGGCCAGACATCTCCAATAATTTCATGGGTACAGATGTTCATCATGAAGAGAAAGAAGTTACGGGCTGCAGCATTTCATGCTGTTTAGTCCTGCCTTTGAAATATATGTTGTAGGAAGAAGATACATGTTGTGGGATCTTGACATACTGATTCTAATCCAATTCCAAAACAATCCTCCTTATGGAAGGTTCTTCTGGTTTTGTGAACAGGACAAAACAATCCTGCTAAGTAATTACTGGCCCTGTTATTCTCTCATGTTTATGAGGTTACAAACTTATAATAGTTGACTAGGTTAAGGATGGATTGTCATGATACATTCATTAAGAAAAAAATAAGTTCCTAATTATTGTTTGCAAAAAGGATCGTTTTAGGATTGCATTGGCAAATTAAAGGAGGCCTAATATATCAAAATCCCTATAATCTGAAGTACTTATCACGAAAACCTGATGTTCTCTTTGCATGCATATGCTAGCATATAGTGATGTAGTGATTAAGTTCAACCTATCAACTTTGCATGGGATATATCTTAATGATATTATTATAATTAAGCTAGCACAACATAATTTTGTACCTTAGAATCTGCATATGTATGACTGTACCGTGTGAACGATGTTCGATCATTCAATCACTTACAGATAAACATGTTTAGATTTGATAGCTTATAAATTTATTCTTTATCGGATTGCCTTAGGTCCAAGATAGTTTATGTAGTTTCCATCGCCTTGGCCCAAGCTATGCTCCAATTATATCGTTTAAAATCTTCTTCGTCTTCTTCTTCTTCTTCTAAGAGAGAAGATCCATTTAGATGTAAATTATTCATATTCAGATTCTTGATAACGCTTCACCTAGAGCTCAAACTCAAAACCTCCTTCAAGAAGAGTGTGACAACTGTGGCATCAGACTTAGCCATCATTGATAACTTAGGAAAACTAATAGACAAGAGAACTAAAGATGGAAATGAGGAAGATAATTAAGAAATTAAGCATGATTTTTTGAAACATACTCTCATATGCTATTATAACATTTTTAACTAATAAAGTTTTGCTTTAACATTTGTTAACCAATAAAGTTTACTTAAATATTTCAATAGTTTGGTTTAAAATTGACATAAAGAGTGTTGAAATCAGTTGGTTCTTCTTGTTCCAACAAGAGTTGACGAAGAATGCACTTGATCAAGCCTTTTCATTGCTCGTGATTAGAAGAAAAGTTGATATTACTTGATTGATGCGCTTTTCAATTATTTCAACGTTGGAACACGACTTTCAAAGGAAGCTTGATATATAGCTATTTTCTCCAATTGTTTCAAAGCTAATCCACCACCTTAACAATGACATTGTATTTTCAGCTCTATCAAAGGCTTATGGGGGTCAGACAACTCTAGTAAAACCATATTTAACATAAACTTACTCAACAAAAATTAAAAATAAAAATCAACACAATATCTAGGATTGCAACTTGAATGTATCAAATCAAGCTAAAGGCCAATCTAACCCTAAATATGGCTACCCAAATCTGAAGCTACAATGCAGTTTTTAACCCAAACAAATTGAGTTACACATAGCTGGGAGCTTTGGTTGAACTTATTTGGGCTTGGATCAGGTGATCTAAATAGCCAATTATAAATTGGGTCGGCATTACAAACATTAAGGGAAATTTTTTGTGCACCACGGGCGGTGCAAAACGCACGCACTGCCCCCGGTGATTTGCTTACACATAGAGCCGGAGAGCGGCGTGTGAAAAGAAAAAAAAAATTTCTTCCAACCCAGTGCATGAGTCAATCATCGTGGGCAGTGCACGTGGTTCTGCAACGCCTGCAGTGCACAAAAAATTTCACCAAACATTAATGTAGAATTAAAAAGGTTCAGGAGGAGAAGGCTGGAAATGGGCCCAGACCAACCCAAGACCCGTCGATATGGGCCAGGCCCGAGCAAGGACTGTGCAGTCAATCTCCGCCTAAATGTTTCCGTGGAGTCAATAGTTGGCCCACGCACGGCAGCCTGGCCCAGTTCTCCCTGCAAAGACCAACAACGAGCCATCTACAATCGTCCATCCGATGCAAATCCAAGGGCCACAATCTTTCAGCTGGCTCTAAACTTTAACTGGGTTCCTGGTGGAACCCTAACCCCTGCCGCCTATAAATCTCCATCGACTGCTGGGTCTGATAATGTCATCTCCCTCGTTCTCTCTCTCTCTCAAAATCTCTTGATCGATTGATCAATGGATTATTTCTTTTAGCGTTTTCGTAGCAGGCTCTCTCTCCTTTCTTTTGTGGGTTCCCTTCTCTTTTCCTTTTTTTTTCAAAAAAGTTTCCCGTTTAACCCTGAAAATGTTTCAGTTTCTGGTTATTTGATTTTGATTTTTACTATTAGTCTAGTTTCGGATGCTGTGATGAGGCTTTATGTGGACTAGAGTTTCTGATACCTGGTCTTTTGTACCAGTGGTTGAAGACTACCCCTTGGCTGTCTGAGCTCTCAACTCTGTAAGATTCATTCTTTTTTCAGAAGAAATATTTCTTTTCCTATTTAAATTAATCCATTCATAGTGATCTTTCGGTACTTTTAACATCATATTCTAATAATATTTTTAAATCTTCTTTTTGTTTCTTTTCATGAATATTTTAAATCTCGGTTGGTCTTTTTCTCAATTTTTATAGATTTTATTGGACATCAAAATGCATCGCAGATTTATTGTTGTTAGGATTTGTTATTTAGATTATAGGCATGAGGATAGTCTTTTAATCTTGTTATTTATTTCTTTTACATCTAATATGCAAATCCTATTATTCATAATTTATCTATACATAATCTTGGTAATATGTGAATGGAAATGGAATGGAGATGCGTCCATTACCAATTCTGGGGGAGAACAAGTTCCTCCTGGTATAATGGCTCGGGCGCTATATTTAGGTTCTTGTGGTCATCCTGATCTATGGCTTCTCCATCCGTGCCATTTGATCCTGGAAACGCCACATACATCTAGCTTTTTGAGTGCCCATCCTTTTTTTTTTTTTTTCAGAAAGTCTTGTTTTCTTCTCCATCTTGATCTTTAATCTTTTATTCTCTCTTGATTATTTTTTCTCTGTGGGGTATTTGGATCCAATCAGTTTTCCAGTTTTCCGTCAGATTCATTGACAAAGTGTGTGGTTGTGATCTGTTTACCTCTTCTTTGGGTTACAGTAAGATTTAGCAGTTTCAAAAAATGGGCGAAAGTAATTGTTGAGCACAGAGTATGACTTGTGATTACCATGTTTTGATGTCCTCTAATATGATCAATGGGAAGAACTATTGGATGCATTCTCAATCCCATTCAGGAATGTGATTGGATTAAATACATGTCGATAGATGACATGGGTTTTCCATCTGAAGTGTGTGATTTAGTCTCACTGATCATCTCATAGATCCATAACAACATTTATAAGGAACACTTGATAAAAAGGAGGATAATAGCTAAAAGTAAACTTTACAAGAAATTTAGACATGTGAAGGACAAAAAATATATCAATTTTAAGGTTATGCCCAAACTTTGATTCCAATCTTCCTGAAGGGAAACTGGCACAATGCTATATAGATATAATGATGTATGGTTTGCAAGTCACATCATTTTATAAATCAGATCATCATCGAAGCCTGAACAACTGTATTAGTATCTACAAAGTCTTATTATGAAGATCTCAAGAATATAATTTTATTGTTTCTTTTCTCTATTGGTTTATTAGAAATTAGTCATTAGAAATTCATATTGCAGAGACAACAATGATCAATATGCCTAAGCTATGGGGGCTATCCAGACATAATGCTGCATATCATACCAGACCCCTTTTTATGTACAACTACCCAAATTTGTGATAATCATGTGGAGTTTGTGATAATCATGTGGAGTAGGTATGCCATTATTTGCTTTTCGTAAAAATTGTTTTGGACATCCTCGTAAGCCCTAAAATTAGAAAATTGAGTTCCATCAAGAACAGCCTTTTCTGCTTTTGACAACTTGTTATGCAAAATTAGATTTTACCTATTTTATTACAACTGAGAGTAAAATGTTCGATTTTTTTTGCCACATCAGCAAAGCAACAATAAGTTTAATATAATTTGCTTTTCCTCGTAGAATTAATTTTGTACTTCAGATGCTAGTTTATCCACGTATCTTAAATTTATTAAATTTATTAAGAGCATGTTTGGATGCTTAGAATTTATAATCATAAAATAAATAAATAAATTCAAATTTTTTTTATTTTTTGAATAATAAATTTATCATTATCAAATTTTATACTAATCATCATAATTAAAAATAACCATAAGTTTGGATGTCTAAAATTTATAATCATAAAATAAATTCAAGATCTCTCTCTTTTTTTTTTTTAAATAATAAATTTATTATTATCAAAAGTTTATATTAATCATCACAATTAAAAATAATTATAAGTTATGAAGACGTGAACTCTGAATCTTGTGACTGCCTTAACTAATAAGCTACAGTTGCATCTATTTTTAAATTGATCGATATATATATTTATACGTTTAAACTGTTATACGCCACAAAACACAAGCCCCTCTCGATCGTCTAAGCTTTCTTGTTCGGCTGCTCCAAGCCGCCCACCCGATTGGGACGTAAGGTACGACCTTTTCCCACGTAGATTGATTTTTTTTACCCCTTTTCGCTTCGTTTTCTTTTCATTTCATTCTTTTTTTTTCGGAGATCTGTTGGGAAAGAGAGCACCTGAGGGAGATAGGAGGGGTTTCTTAGGTTCCGATTTGGGGTTTTCTCAAAGGGATTTTGTGCGAGTTGCGGCGGTGTGAGCGGCAGAGAGCGGCGACCAGGCCCTTAAGGGCAGGGGTAAGGGAGGCCGTCGGGAGTGGGGAGGGAGAGGATGCGGCGGTGGAGGGCGAAGGTAGAGCCCGGCAAGCGTTCATGTCCAACTAAACCACACTAGTCCAAATGAACCTGTTATTTCTTGATTAATTATGCTACTTTAGGGGAGATTGTTGCTGATATATTTCTTCTTCCATGCCATTCTTCATTATCAGGAATTTCACCCAATTGGATCCGTTTTTCGCACATTATTCTCCATGGAGTTAGGTAGGCCGAGATGGAAGGGAAAGCTTTTGCAGACATAGCCCATGCAAATCCTATGTCGGAAATAGTAACTCAACTTCAAGTCTCTCTTACCCAATCAAAGACATATGCAATGCTATCTGGCTGCGACATTCTTCTTGAAGCTGGACTGGAATTGGCTGATCTTCTAAGTAAGGCCTCCTTTGGCCGAGAAATTGTTACCTCTAAGAAGGACAAACAATGGTTCCAATTAGGTCCAGAGGAGGCTTTCTATCTGTGTCATGCTTTAAAATGCCTTAAGGTCTCAAGAGACAACGAAACCTGCATGAGTGAAATGGAGTTATGGGATCACTTCAGATCTAATAGGGAAGCATTTCCTGAGTTTTACAAAGCATATTTTATCTTCGTTCCAAGAACTGGGTTGTTCGCTCGGGAATTCAGTATGGTGCGGACTATGTGGCTTACCGTCATCACCCGGCTCTTGTTCATTCAGAGTATGCAGTGCTTGTGGTTACAGATGGTGATGGCAATGCAAGCAGTGGTCGGTTGAGGGTGTGGTCTGACCTGCATTGCACCCTTCGAGTGTGTGGCTCTGTTGCAAAGACACTGTTAGTTCTTACAGTTAGAAGATATGGAAGTGATAGGAGTTCACTGAATTGTTGGAAGAATTCATTGTTGAGGAGCGAACGATCACAAGATGGGTACCGGAGCGCTGTCGGGAGGATCAAGGCTTAGAAGAAGCTCTTGGAGTTGATTAATAGAGGGGAGATGCTGAGATATCTAAATTCTTCATTCTAATTAGGTTTCTTAAATTGGTGGATGCTTACATTCTTCTTTAGGTTTTAGCTTATGGAGGTAGCTTTACAAGATCATTTTTCCTTTGCTTCAAAGGTATTCAACCAAATCCAACAGTCTGGTTTTAATGTACTTATACAATTGCTGACTCCATAAGAAGAATTATAAATTTGTTATGATGGTAGTTCCCTTCATACCTCCTTATGTTTCAATCTTTTACGATTGGCTGCTTGTTGTTTTGGGAGTTTGTGTGCAATTTGACCAGAGGTTCTGTCATATGAATTGTTAAGGAAAATGATCCAGGCTTGTCCATTATGGTTATAGTTATGATTTCAGTCATGCAGCTTGTGATCTTTAAAGTCAGAACTCCTTGGAAATGCAAGAACCATTGTTATTCAGTAAAGCTATAACATCAAACGTTGAGAACATTAGATGGATGATTAGATGGTGGACATAGTTTTGGATTGCACTACTTGATCATGAGGATATAACTCAGAGGAAGATACAGGGATGTAATTTGGTCTGGTTTATCACGTTCGGCATGGTTTGACCCAAACATTTGTATCCACCCATGGAACTTTGCAACTGCTTATTCAACAGTGGGTTTGATCCTGATACAATGATGAGCATGCCCAGCTTTGCTGGCCTGGATTTAGTTAATTCAGCATCAGGTCACTATCAAGTCTCTGCAGCTCCACAGGACCTATTAACACCTCTGGAGAAGTTTCCCATGCTTCTGTAACATTGTGGTCTCGTTATCCACTGGGAGGGTGATGCGTTCTGAATTCACAAACATGAAAGTATTGATACATGACAGCACCACTGCAAAGTCCATAAAGCACATCCGGCATGCATTTCTAATCAGAATGTGTTTTATCCTATCGTAGGGAATTTTTGAGTTGTCTTATTTTGGCCTTGTTACAATTCCATGACAGTCTGAACTGATTTGCTCATGATCCTGTCTTGGGTATCCGGTTGGACTAGCAGCAAATACCTCTGTCACAAAGGATATTGTGGAAGCTGGTAGCTTGGTGGTTTTCCTGCAGCAAGAATCATTTTTCTTTCTTCTCTCTTGTTCTTCCTCATCTTTTTTGTTTGGCTTTAATCATAATGCTCATGTGCGTCTCTTGCCCTCTATCTTGTAGGTACCCATCCATGAATGGCCCAGACAATCTGCAAAACTGATGCAGATTTTATAAGAGTGATGTATCTTAGAGAATAGCTTGCTTCTTGAAGTGTCGGTTCAAGTTGGGCTGCGATCAGCTTCACCAGTAAAGCTTGGATGAAGAAGAGTGCGCTCTTACCCTATATGCAAAGCATAGAGTAATTCATCTTTCCAAAATTTCCTCCAACCATGAAGGGTCCATTCATCAAATATCCCAGATTTATTTTTGCAACGTGACTTGAATTCCTGTTGGTTGAGTCCCAAAAATAATCTTTCATAGGAAGTTTATACCACGGGCATCACAATGTTTTGTCCCTTGCAGTGCATCGATTGGAACTAGTAAGATCTATGATAGATTTTGTGTATAAAGATTTTGCATAACATGTAATTAGGTTTCTTCCTCTGAGTGGATTATGGCAAGGCGTATATGGCTTTGTTTGTGGATGACTTCCTTTACCGTACCCAGTCTTTACCCAAGTCATTGGTGAATGGCCACCGGAGGTGATAAAGAGATAGAAGAAAGAAGACAAGAAGGTTATTCTGAATTGTTTGTGTATCATGATATCATGCTATGTTCATGTGGATCCTTTTCATTCTCAAGCTCTGTTGTATATCCCTCTATATTCTTGTTAGTTTCAAATATTGCTGTTTACTTTCCTATGCTACTTCTTTTTAGTAGTTACACTTTTTTCTGGAAAAATTGCCGACTGGTAACTTGTGACAGCATTTAAATTTCCCCTTCCTGCTGTCCCATTAATATTTCTGCACCTCTTTTTGCATGCACTGGCCATACATTAGCTGAATCCTTTGAAACTGACATCCCTGCAATGGTCACCTCTTGTTAAACATGGGGCTCGATGTCATGGTGGATCTGGAAAAGCTCAACCAACATGAGAAGCAGAAGCTGAAGAGGAACAGCTTCAAGGTTCTATTAACTTATTCAATCAAAATTTGCTAGACAAAATGAGTCTGAAGATCTACTTGCTTTGCGTAAAATCCAAGCTTTATGGCATGATAATCCATCCAAGCTTCATGATTTTGATTTGATTTAGCGGCAGCCTTTCATTCTGATACTGTAACATTTGAAAATTGTGGATAAAGAATAATTTAATGAACAGCAATTGTCAAGAATGTGCTTTTTAACTGAATTTCTGGAATTGGTTAAGGTATTTATGTTCTAGTATTCTAGCCTATGCAACGCCGGATGCTTAAATTTAACCCGGTATTGCATGTTTCTATGAAACGATAGCATTTGGATGGGTTCAATAAAGGCTGTAACTTTGCTGTGAATTGGATATTATGGTGTAGAACAGAAGTTGAATTTCTGCATTTTTGGTCCTGGATTGGCTTGGATAAGTAGATGCAACATTATGTGACTTACAGGCCAATTTGCATTGGGGTTTGGATAAGTGCCTGTTCAAGCAGCAACATTCTTCAAAGCCTCGTTAGCTATTATTTGACCAGTAGTAGGGTTATTCTACCTTAAACTGCATTTTCTTAAACAACATTTTCTTAAACTGCATTGTGATACATGTTAAGGGTGAAAGCTTTTACGTTATAGACAGTTTAATTTGTGTTGTGAAGCTCTTATATAAAAATGTGTTAATAATTACTGTATCTCATGTAAAAGTTGTATAAATGTCTAACAACAGGAATTTAAAATGTTATGTCTGGTCGTTTCCTTTGCAAGCTGCTAGAAGGCCCCTCTAAGATTTGGATCAGCAAACAACTGAAGCAGCAGAAACTTCAGATGATGCTGAACCATCCAACTTCTGATTTTATCACTAGTAAGAAATTCAAGGAAGAACATGTATATCTCTTACAAATTTAGGAGTTCTTTTAATGACCTTTTAGCCATGATTATACTAAAGGGGTGTTTGGCTCGTAACCGAAATTGAAATGGAAAAGAAAATCAGAATGGTTTGGAATCGAAATTGGAATGGTCAAATTTTTCAAAGTGTTTGATTGAGGGTCGGAATTGGAATGAAAATTTGAATCCATAAAGGAGAGTAGGGATTGAGTTCTATATAAACTGAGTCATTTTTATTCCATCCTGTAATCGAAATTTTAAAATGAGATTTTTTCCAATCAAATAGTTGGAATGGGAGTCATCCATTCCTATTTCGATTCCAGATCTCATTTCTCCCAATCAAACACCTTCTAAGTTTATTCAGATTTTTACAAAATCCAATTTGGAGGAAACAGGCATGCCTTAAACACTGGAGCCTTGATTGGATTGGCCAATAAGACTTAGGCTATGCATCAGAGGGCACATGTCCATGTGGCCCCGCCAAAAGTGAAAAGAACAAAGACTGGTGATTGCAGAAGCCTCATGTCCTTTTTTCAGGCTTGGGATTTATTCACTAGATCAGAAGAGCTTCTTGAGACGCTTGACCAAAGCATCCATGTGATATCTCCCACTTGAGCGTGGAAAGATCTGAAAAGTCAGGCAGGAGAAATCCAACAGACCGTAGAGATCGTAGGTTTTACAATCCAAAAATGTGATATCTCCTACTTGAGCGTGGAAAGATCTGAAAAGTCAGGCAGGAGAAATCCAACAGACCGTAGAGATCATAGGTTTTACAATCCAAAAGGCTCGCAATGTCCATGTCAGTTAGATTCTGAAATCCCAGAATTGCAGACAAGGGGAGTAACATCTGCTTCGAGTCTCTCATGCTTCACCGTTTCTTGCCCTTTACTGATGGGTTGAGGTTTTTTTTTTTTTTCTTGATTGAAAGATGTATTTCCCCAGAATTTTATTTAAAAGTCAAATATGTACAGCCGGTGGTTTCGCCTAGTCTACATTGATGGGAGGTTAATAGATTTGAACCTCTATACTAATATTGCAATTAAAGAGGAACCAGTAACTATAATTTGAGTGTCTGGATGAAATGTTAAAAATCTATAAAACAATAATAAAGCAATACATGAATATAAAAGGTGATATTTTATGTTGACACATAATATTATAGGATAATCTCCCGCAATGCCACGTATCAATTTATATAATAATAGTAAAGTAATACACGAGTATTAAAGGTGACATTCTGTGTTGATATGTAATATTATAGGATAATCTCCTATAATGCCACGTATCAAATTTTATTTTTTTATATTTTTAAATAAAAATAAAAATATAAATATAAATAGTACGATAAAAAAATTTATCTATCTATATCTATATAATAATAGTAAAGCAACACACGAATAATAGGAGTGACATTCCGTGCTAACATTAAGATATAGGATAATCTCTTGCAATGCCACGTGTTAAATTTTATTTTTTATTATTTATATTTTTAAATAAAAATAAAATATCTATATAATAATAGTAAAGCAATATATTGGTATTAGAGGTGACACGGAACACGTAATATTGTAGGATCATTTTCTGCAATGCCACATATCAATCTATATAATAATAGTAAAGCAATATACGGGTATTAGAGATGATATTTCGTATTGACACATAATATTATAGGATAATCTCCCGCAACGATATCCCGCAACGCCACGTATCAATCTATATCTATTTATATAATAATAATAAAGCAATACACGGGTATTAAATGTGACATTCTATGTTGACACGTAAGATTATAAAATAATATCTCACAATACCACATGTCAATTTTTTTATTTTGATATTTTTAAATAAAATTAATAAATAAAATATAAATAGTATGATAAAAAAATCTATCTAGATATATATAATAATAATAAAGTAATAGGTATTAGAGATGACATTCCGTGCTAACACGTAAGATTATAAGATAATCTCCCACAACGACATGTATCAAATTTTATTTTTTATTTTTATATTTTTTAATAATAATAAAATATAATAATATGATTAAAAAATCTATCTATCTATATAATAATAGTAAAACAATATACAGATATTAGGAGTGGCATTCTGTATTGACATGTAAGATTATAGGATAATATTCCGCAACACCACATGTCAAGTTTTATTTTATTTTTATTTTTATATTTTTAAATAAAAATAAGAATAAAGTATAATAGTATGATAAAAATCTATCTATATAATAATAGTAAAATAACACATGGGTATTAGGGGTGGTATTCCATATTGATATATAAGATTATAGAATAATCTCCCATAACATCATATATCAAATTTTATTTTTTATTTTTATTTTTTAAATAAAAATAAAAATATAAATATAAATAGTATGATAAAAAAAAATCTATCTATATCTATATAATAATAGTAAAGCAATACATGGACATTAGGAGTGGCATTCCGTACTGACACGTAAGATTATAGAATAATCTCCCACAACGTCACTTGTTAAATTTATTTTTTAATTTTTAATAATAATAAAACATAAATAGTATGATAAAAAAAATCTATCTATCTATATCTATCTGTATAATGATAGTAAAGTAATACATGGATATTAAGGATGATATTCCATATTGATATGTAAGCTTATAGGATAATCTCCTGCAACGTCACATGTCAATTTTTTTTTTATTTTTTATTTTTAAATAAAAATAAAGTATATTAGTATGATAAAAAAATTATTATCTGTATAATAATAGTAAAGTAATACACGGGTATTAGGAGTAACATTCCATGTTGATATGTAAGATTATAAGATAATCTCCTGCAATACCACATATCAAATTTATTTTTTATTTTTATATTTTTAAATAAAATATAAATATAAATAGTGTGATAAAAAATAATATCAAATGCAGCAACTTTCATTGATTCGAGAGACCATCTTTGGAAAAAAAATTCTCAGAGATCCTTTTGATGTCACCATAAGATTAATTGATGAGAATAATATTTAATATAAAATATTATCATTATTATCAATTAAATCTTTGCAATGCGGAGGTTGAGTACTAGTAATAATAGTGAAGTAATACATGGGTATTAGGTATAGCATTCTGTATTGACACATAAGATTGTAGGATAATCTCCTACAATGTCACGTGTCAAATTTTATTTTTATTTTTATATTTTAAATAAAAATTAAATATAAATAGTATGATAAAAAATAATATCAAAAACAGCAATCTTCACTAGTTTGGGAGGTCATTTTTGAAAAAAAGAACTCTCAGAAATCCTTTTGATCTCATCATGGTATTAATCGATGAGAGCAACCTTTGACATGTAAGATCTATCTATATAATAATAGTAAAGGAATATACGAGTATTAGGAGTAGAATTTCATATTAATACGTAAGATTATAAAATAATCTCCTGCAATACCACATGTTTAAATTTTTTTATATTTTTAATAAAAATATAATATAATAGTATGTAAAAAATCTATCTATCTATCTATATAATTTATATAATAATAGTAAAGCAATACGCGAATATTAGGGATGGCATTCCGTATTGACACGTAAGATTATAAGACAATCTCCTGCAATACCACATATCAAATTTATTTTTTTAATATTTTATATTTTAAGAGCATAAATAGTATGATAAAAGATCTATCTATTTATATAATAATAGTAAAGTAATATATAGGTACTAGAGGTGGCATTCCATGTTGACACGTAAGATTATAACATAATCCCCCATAACGTCACGTGTCAAATTTTATTTTTTATTTTTATTTTTAATAAAATAAAATAATATGATAAAAATAATATCAAATACAGCAATTTTTACTGATTTGGGAGGCTATCTTTGGAAGAAAACTATCAGAGACCCTTTTGATCTCATTATAGGATTAATTGATGAGAGCAACCTTTATACATAAATTATAAATAATTTCTTACAAAGTCATATGTCAAGTTTATTTTTTATTTTTATATTTTTAAAATATAAATAGTATGGTAAAAAAATTCATCTATCTATCTATATAATAATAATAAAATAATATACGAATATTAGAGATGATATTTTGTATTGATACGTAAGATTATAAAATAATCTCCTGCAACACCACATATCAAATTTTTTATTTTTAAATAAAAATATAAATAATATAATAAAAAATAATACTAAATGCAATAACCTTCACTGATTTGAAAGACCATATTTAGAAAGAAGAACTCTAAAAAATTCTTTTAATATCACCATAAATTAATTGATGAAAATAATTTTAATATAAAATATTATCATTATTATTAATTAAATCCTCACAACACAAAGGTTGAGTGCTAGTCTACTTTGCATATTAAACACCAATCCAGACCATGCCGGTTACAGATATTAGAATACCATTTTATTAGAGACGTCGAAATATGACTGAAACTGAACAAAACTCTGGCCGTGTTGATCGTTATATTACTGCAAACCACCTTCAAAAATTGGAAGTTTATGCATTCCACAGCCAACTATATGAACTAAGGCTCCTGATCTTGGGCTCGTTACTAGGAAAGGATAATAAAACCTGTTCCTTGATCATAATACTTGCACAGGGGAGACGTTCCATAACAAGGAAGCAAAGTTCAATAGCAAAGTTAACCTAACAACCAACAACATTCAGGTTTGCATTATAGAAACTTGACCTCTGATGAGGAAAAGAAAAAGAAACAGAAAATCCTATCGAGCACGAGAATCTTCTCATCACCTTGCTGCAGCTCTTGCACTCATAGAAGAATGGTAGCTGGTGCTTCTCTGCTTGCGGTACGAAGTATAGACATCATCATATTGACTCACTTCATTAGGATTGGCAGTAGCCCCCAGTCCCAACCGGCCTGAGCTGCTTGATCCAGGTTTGCGATCCACGCTCCCATCTGCATAAGTTCCAGTCTCTGGGTCCACCTGCAAGTTAGGAGGTGGAGGAATGCAAGCCCTCCCTTGCGAACAGGAGGCTCATGTTCATACTCACCATCTTCATCATTTGACTCGGATGATCTCATAGGCCCTTCGGATGGGTTCACCTCACCAATTTCCTTGAAGAATTTTGAGACTCTGTCAAGAATCTCTGACTGGGACACAGTGGATGGTGGAATCACAGTGGGTATATCTAATGGGCTCATGGGAGAGTAGGGAACACCACTACCAATCTGCATCTTCCTGACCATGCCAGGAATGAGACCAGGGGGAAAAGTGGATATGGTGGGGGCTTTGGTCAGTTATGTTGGCTGCAGAATTGGGTTGCAAGTGAGAAATTGGTGGTTGTGCCACAGTAGGGGCATTTGATTGGACTGGTGCAGTCCCTGGAAACAATTCGTAGCAGCATGCGGGTACATGCCAGCCTGTAATTGGTTTGTGAGGAATGGCTGAGACAAAGGTGGTGCAAATTGGGATGGTGGGGCTGATGCAGAAGGCAGTCGTTCTCCATCTCCTGTTGATCTAGGGAACCTGGTGAAGAGTTCTGCGTATCTAGATGCCACTGTTGAGGTATATGTTGCAATCCTGGAGTGTTATGATAAAAAAAATGCTAAGAACCATAAAACTCCTCAGAGTTGATTTAGATACACACTACTGCTAGTTGTAGTCCATAGTAATCATTAGAGGTACATGCTTAAGTAGGTCTGCAGGGCTCCAAACAATGGTGATCTTTTATAAGGTGTCACATAGTAACATATCCAGCATGCATGAGAATGGAGTAACATATTTTGTAGGAAAGAAGACTCTTTTGCATAAGATGGCATGGAATATGCATGAGCCAAGAGAGTGTCAAAACAGAAGATTACAAAAGTTTTCAAAGTGTTCAGAGCTATGAAATGGTTGCATGATTAGCAAAAGAATAAAATCCTCTATAACACTAGCAATTATTTGTATGCTATCTACAAGGTCTGTAAAATGAAGTCAAGATTTGCAAAGAGATAACTGATAACTATTGACCATCCAATCATTACGCCTTGGCGCATGCCATGAGGACTTCAGTCACTGGCAGGCACCTCTGTCCTCTGAACTCGTGCTAGGGGAGAATCTGAGTTAGAACTTGGAAAGGTGGTGTTCCATGGATATTCTTAGATGATGATTATGACCAGGATTAACACTTGACACAACTTATGCCCTTACGATAATGTACAAAAGGGTAGATCAACTCATTCATAAAGAAAAGTTCGAGCATAGAGTGGGGGAGCCTGCAACCATTATAACTTACAGCTTTTCTGAACCTGTGTGTCAGTCCAAGTGATGCATGGGAATCTTAGGCAAGGGCGAGTGCTCCAGGACTAAGAAGGTCATTTGACAGAACAACAAATGCAGCAAGGTGTTAGGGCTTGAAGCTACATATACACCACCAACGATATACAAAACTTGGAAAAAAAATGATTTTCACCCAGGATGTCACTAGCTCAGTTTACCACACTCAAATCAATCAACTTCTCTTAAACTGTGTACATCCCTCAGATGGCTTACCTATATAAGTTGCTAAAACATGATTTTGCATGAAAATTTAGTGAAATTTTAGGTGCAACGACCATAGTGCTCTGAGAGGCTATTCATAAAGGACGTACTGTATGTGATCAATTTTTGAAGTGGTCCATCAAAAAGCTTGGTAAGTTAATAGGTGAAGAACCTCACCGAATGCTTATCAAAAAAAGGTCAGGGAAATCACAAGCATGCTCAAGTTTTGGTTCACTCAAGGCTTGATTAAAGCTAAGAAACTAAAACAATTCTGGGGAAAAATAAGCTCTGAAAAGCTCACAGATGTTCTGCGTGCAGAAACATGTTGAGCATGCACATGAGAGAGAGAGAGAGAGAGACCTGTGGGATCTGAAGATTCTCTCTGTGTTGTTGAACGCAAAGGTGCTCCACCTGTCATCTCATTTTCAAGGATAGCAATAGTTTCCTTGTCATAAACTTCCTTCGAAGCCCAGAACTGTAAAATCTTCTCCAACCGAGACTGGTTAGAATCTTTGTTATGTGGATTATCGTAAATCCTCGCAAGCATGGATCCCAGTACAGGTTTAAATGCCAGAGCCTCATTATCAAGATCTTGAGGATTCATCCGCCGCTGCAAGCTGGAACAGTATGGCTGATGTCAAGACAACCACTAGCAAGAATAAAATTGACAGTGGGTGGCAAACAAAGTGAAAGGCCACCTCTGATACAGTTAATCAGGAGGGAAATCAGTTTGGCCATGTTAAACTGAGAAGCATACAATAATTGTAAAGTCTACTTGCAAGGGAGGAAATACAACATTAAAAAGATGATAAATCCCCATTGTGCAAAATTCTGTTGTAATTTGATTTCAATTATCCAAACTCAAACAAAATTTTTTTAAAAAATGATGCACAGAAAACTATGCATTTGAGAATTGTTAATGCTGGAATTCGAATAGCAGTGTAAAGATGCTGCAAGCATGGCCAATTACATCATGCACAATCTAAATGGGCTGATAGCAAATTTAAAGTTATAATATGAATGATAAGGCCATGCTATTCACTACTATAAACTAGAAATTTAGCAGAAACAGCATTGGGGATAAAGACACCAGCGCAGCTAGCTCAAAATTGTAATATGAACAATAAGGCTGCACTATTCACTAATTATAGCTAGAATTTAGCAGAAACAGCAATGGGGATAAAGATACCAGAACAGAAAACTATAAAGACCATACAGCAAATTGCAACAGCCATTGTGAATCAATTTAGGAGAAGCACCACAAAAGTTCCTACTGTAGTTACCATCATGAACCACCCACCACATGTAGCACCTCTATTCTTCACGTTTACACCTCCGCAAAAAAATATTAAATATTTTGCATGTTATCCAGTTGATTCCAATGTGCCTAAATGAAGCAATTAGCAAACTGGAATGGGTGATGGTCTTCCAGGACAGGATCGCTACCTGTCCCTGATGATTCCTACAAGAACCTCTGTATGTCCATTGAACAGTTCACAGAAGTGAAGGCTTTTAATATCAGATATTTCACTTATGCAGGTAGGTGGACAATACCGGGATGAACCAAGATCCTAGGTTATTTGACTGACATAGGAGAGCAACGAATTCTAAACCTGGTAAGATATGCAGATACCTTGGCCAATATACACAAATATCGCTTTGCAGGAGAGCACAGGAAGCAACCATGGATGGAAGGCAATGGCAAAGGAATTCCATCAGTCAGATATGCCTTATATAGGTTAAACCATAACAAATATGTAAATTAGATTCTAAATTATTTAATTTCAATATTTTGGATTTATTTGAAATCTGAAATTTAGGAAGGTGCTTGCAGAGTCTTAAGTAGCCGAAAACTTCTCAAATTCGGGAGTTCAAAATTTAATTGATCAGGAACTAAGTATTTTCACTGGTTTGGAGTAAAATCTTTTATAGACAGAAATCAGAATGCCCCTAATCAGGTAGTAGGTCAGCTAAGAAAAGTTTTGCACTTATTGGAATTACATTTTGATGCATTTAACTGTTTTCTTTTACAATAGGATATAAGGGCTGAAAATTGTACCTTGAGATGGATCATCATACATTGGAAAAATGATGTGGTAATTTATCATAACTCTTTTCTTCCTCTTTTTCTTCTTCTCCACCTCTTGTTTTCTTGCTTCATTCTCTCTCTAAGCCGAACCACATAACCCTATTCCTCAGGCTACATTAGTTGGGTATCAAAGCCAAACTACATAACCCTTTCTTCATAGTGCAATCAGCTACATCATTCCAAAGGCTGAATAGTGTGGTTGTCCCCAATTACATGTCAAGGACATGGAAAGCCACAAGACAAGAGTGCATGGAAGTGGCTAATAAAAGAAAGGGAAAAATATTGAGGCATAGCTATGTTAGATACAGTTGTTCTTAATTAAATCAATTAGGTTACATGTGTGTCTGCTATTGCTTCAAAAAGTGCTTTGTAATTTTTAAAATAACAAAGCACTTCTTGAAAAATATGTGTTTGATAATAGTACCAGAAAAATGCTTCTACAAGAAGAAAATTTTAAATGTGCTTCTAAGAGAAGATAGAAAACCTTGCTTCTAGCTTCTCCTTCTCTTTTATAAAGCAGAAGCAACACCAAACATGCCCTAAGCCTTTGAGAAAAAAATGCCGCTAATCCCACTTCATTGGTATTAAGAGTCTAGTACTAGATCAACTGATGATATAATGATGCTAGAAGTAGCATACTAAGGCCATCCACTGCAAAACACCAATGGTCATCTATGCACAAGAAGCCAAGCAATTGAAGGCCCGGTGGTCGAAATCTAGGAGTCATTGATTGTGCTATTCAAGTCATATGACTTAAAGATTATATGATTGAATATCCATCAACTGAAGATCAGCTTGTTCAAGATGTCATAGTAGAAGAATTGAGGATTGCTAATGGATCACTCATTTAATACCCAACAGTTGATCCCTGATCGCACTCATTAGCATGATGTTCCATGACAAGATGTAACCATTGAGTTGAGAATCATAGGGCAAGGATATCCAATAATATAACCTGTCCATTTCACTCCAGCAGTTTCATTCAACTCTATATTAGTGAACTTGTACCCTAGATCTAGATTGGGTGCAGCCAAAAGTCAATTGTCAAATTGAAAGTGATGCAGATTAGTCCCGTCAAATTGTGGAAACGCAAAATCAGGCATAAAGACAAGAGTTCATTTTAGTGATGTCACAGCAAGATCCACAATAAGAAGCAAATAATGAAAATATGATGCTTGGTTGTTTTAATTTTTATTTTTTTATTTTAGATTTATTTAAGTGTTAAAAATTCATAAAGTGTTGAAAGAACCACAGCTAATTCAAAACTCCTCAGAGTTTTGAGGATCTAAATCTTGATTGACAGAGAAATACATTTTGACTCAGGAAGTCAAAATTTTGGTTGATTTAGAATCTCATTTCTAATACACTTAAATCAAAAGAGCCCAGTTGTATGATAGTTTGAGCTAGGAATGTTGCAAATTCATTAGGACCGTCCTGCAGTACTATTCAGGTGTCTGTGAGACTAGAAAATTATAATTTTATGCTTATTCCCAAATGCAAAAAAAATGTGTTAGTTCAACATCCCTCTCTTCAACCTTCTCTCTCTCTTCTCTTATTTTTTTCTTCTCTTTCATCCCCATCCCAAAGGCTAGTCATGAAAGAAGCTTTATATCAGGATTAAAGGTGGTAATTATTGCCCTACCAACCTTATATCAGCTGTTTGCCATCCCTTTCTACTAGAGGGAGGATCAGGGCTCAACCCTGGTAATAGATTCCCAGAGTGTGTCTCAAAAGGAAAAAGTAATAATTATTGAATCTAGAAAATTATCTAAAGACCCTCGAACCTACCATAACAGATTTGGAACCAAGAAAAAGTGGTCTACTTCAAATTCTGAATGAGATTGATATAAGGACAATCTGCAACTAGTAATAGTTCATCCACCATTTTAAGAAGCGGTATATGTGGCCACATATGCAGAGTTCATCTTCTGACTGCACTACACTCCCTATGTGTGGTTAATCTATGCAGCTACGCTGCATATGGGCGGCCACTTAGCACTATGCAGCAAGATATGCAGCCTCACTGTGTGACCAGTTATGTAGCAAATATTATGCAAGCATATGCAAGCACAATAGGTTCAGTCGCTTGATGGCTAAATGAAGGTAATAGAAATTAAAGCAAATATCAAATATCATAATTTTGGATATTACAAATATAATGTTAATTTGTCAAAAGTAAAAGCTGATAGCAAATGGAAATCCAAGAAGAGCTGCATGTCATCATCAAGAAATTAAATGGTACTGTTACACAAATCAAAAGTTAAGCAACTCCAGCTACATGTTAATTGCATAAAGAAAGGAAAGGGAAGAAGGACCTGTCAAAAAGAATATCATTGGCCAAGAAAATGATGTGCAGTTGCCTCTCTGAATCATCTAGAGCAAAAATCCTATCTCTGAGGGCTTCAGCCAGAGCCGGTGCAAATGGTGATCTTTGCATAAACCACATCTTGGCTCCCTTAATTGATTCTTTAGTACCTGTGAGATTACTCAGCACATTGTTAAGCTCAGCTGCAACATCGGATGGAAGTGGTCCCGATAGGCCCTTGAAAGATCTTGTTGAAGGCTCATAATCAGCTCGAGCTTGGCCCATGAACGGTTGGGGTGTGGAGGTTGTTGATGCTGATCGTAATAGGGTGGATAAGGCTGGTGCAATTGAGGTGTTCCCATCATAGAACCTGGAGCACCACCAGCTCCCATGGGTGGAGGGTTTAGGGGAGATGGATTTAACATGGGATTGTGAGATGAAGGCATCACAGGCATAGATGAGGAAGGAAGGAAGGATTGAAGGCTGAACCAGGTGGCCGTGTGGATAGCCAGAGTTTGTATCTGTAGTAGTTGTGACCCTCACCACCAAATAGGAAACTGTAAGCAGGGTTGTCCTGCTGCTTCTCACGGATCATAGCTTCAAATTCAGGACCATTCTTGGCAGCATATTCCACTAATTTATCAATTCGTTTGTGGAGCTCAGGATCAGAAGGAGGCACAGCTGGGGGAGGGCTGAATCAAATGGGTGCATGTAAGGGGAAGGGGATATGAGATGAGGGGTGGATGAGGTGCAAAGGGCGGTGGTGATTGTTGCTGTTGTTGAATATGAAGAAGAGGATGATGATGGTGAGGATATAGTTGCTGCTGCTGAGGCACATGGCGATGGTAGGGAGGAATTTGTTGAAGTGAGGGATGAGGGGGCAAGAAGGGCGGGGCATGTACTTGGTGAGGGAATTGTTGAGGTTGTGGGTGGAACCAAACTGCTGTTGCTGTTGCATGCTGGCCTGTTGTTGCTGCTGAGCAAAGGCCATTGCTGCTGCATATTCATGAGCTTGCCGATCCATCAATGAGTATGGCTCACCAACAATGCAGGGTGTGTATAGAATTCAGAAGCTATTAATAGCCAGGCAATCTTACTGACTCTTTCAATTAATTGCAGACCTGAAAGCACCAATATAAACATAGTTATTGCAAAAATGAAAGTAAATTTACACCAGAAAGTAAACATACAGGCAGGAGAACAGCATGAAGGCAAGAAAGACTCAATTACATTACAATAATAGCTCACCTACACAATAACAGTACAAAAATGATCAGTACCAACCAAATTCATGGCACCATATTTCCATCATATCAAAGAACAACACTCTGCAAATTTCATCTTTCAGGTAAAAAATGCATATGGACAAGGGCATAACATGGTACTTCTAATGCCTTGTACAAGGAAAGACCCCATTAAAGAGATACACAGGGGATGCTCATTCTAGAAAGGCAAGCGAAATTGAGAACAAAGGGTAATTAGTACAAGCATAAGAGAGCAAAGGAAGAGCATTCAAAGAGCCATCAGGATTAAGCAGAAGCTACTGACAGAATAATTAGCACTCTAAGTTGCTCAAAGGATTAATTAGCTCAACTAAAACTTCTTTTTCCCCTCTTTTTTATCTTCTTTATTTTAACTCTGGTCACAGCAACCAAAAATATGAAGCAGTGTTATTCATATAACCTTTATCTAATCATGGCAGGATACGTTAAACAAGAGGGGGTCAAGAATTTATAATCCCAAGAAAAGGAACTTTTAGTTGAATAACGAACCTAACAAAGCTAGGTTTGCAAGTCGACACAAGTCCTTTCAAAAAAACCAGCACATTTGGCGATGAGAACTCACTCTCTAGCAACAACACTATTTGATTCTTCTAGAAAACTTTATTTCCTCTTTTTCTTGATACCTTGATCAAGCTAATCTAACAAAAGGAAATAAATTTTTGCTAACAAAACTGATGGTGAAATTTACTTTCTAAATAGTAATATCAAGAACAAAACGGCACCAAATATAAGAAGATTGATTAAACCGAAGCAATCCTGAAAAGGAAAATAAAAGCAAAGAAAAAAAGAACCTTTTTATGTGACAAATCCCATTGCTTAGACGACTAAAAGAAGAAGGCCTAGGGTATAACCTCACGCCACTAACCTAGGAATCGCACAAAGCAGCTCATTTCCAGCTGCTAGGATTTCGAGGACTAGGTTTAGGGATTTGGCTTTAACTTATATAGAGATCGAGAACAAGGAGAGCATGGCAGAAGAGGGAATAGCAAACAGAATAGAGGATAGGAGGAGCCCACGAAGGATTACCAGTGATCCGGCAAGGATGGCTGCGGTCCGATCGGGAGGGAGGGGCGGCGGAGCTCCACCGACCGCGGCGGCGGTGTGACGAGTGTGGGAGAAGAGATCAGGAGAAACGAACAGCGGGGAATGGAGAGAAGAATGATGGATATGGGAAGGGCGAAAGGAAATCGACCCGGGGCCAACCCGAAGAACTTGGTTCGCGTCAGGTTTGGGTTGCCGCAGAGACCCAGTTGAGAGATTTTAGAACGAGATTTTTTTTATAGAGATTTTTGTATATATTTTCTAAAAATTTCAATTATATATTTATTTCTGCAAAAATATAATTTATATATGTATGCCGTTGGACGGTACCATTGAAGCGTTATTGAATTTATAAATAAATATTTAGCCTTATAGAATTGACATAAAAAGTCAGAATAAAATATTACTTGGGGTCTGTTTAGATATTTTTACAGGATTGGATTAAAAATTCTGTAAAATTCATGGATTGGGTAATTCATGTAATTATTATTCTGTATCAACCGAACACCATCCAGTCTAAAATCTATGAAAAGAATAAAATCTTTTCTAAAGTTTGAAAGTCAAGATTTGAACCGAATTTGAACATACTCTTAGAAACCTAGATGGACCAATAGACCTGATTTTTATAGGATTTTTAGTCAAATCTTATATAATTATATGAAATTTTTCTGCACCACGTGCCACGTCCGGTGATTGGATCACGCATGAGATTCAATTTTTTTTTCTCCACTATCTCTACGGTCCTGCACATGATCCAATCACCGCATGCGATGTACGATTTTCTGCACCATGCATGGTGTACAAAAAATTACTCTATAATTATTTAAACAAGATCTTAAAAGCAGGATCGAATCCTTAACAAAAAGAATAACTTAAAATGATGGATCATTTTACTTGTGCTATCGGATTGAATTATTTATACTAGCTTATAGTATTTGAATAGTCCATTTCTTTTTTAATGAAAAAACTAGCAAATATATACTTCATTTTATTCTTGGATATTTTGAAAACATGATTTAAAAATAAATGATAATAATTAGTTTTATGAGTCCTACATTTTCGTATATAATATACGTTATATATTCATGTCTTTTTTTGAAATAGAGGATCTATGATTACTTTATACTTATTTACTATTAAAAATAAAGTAGGACGTAAATCTATTTGATTGAATAAGTGATAGTGAAATAAAACATATTAATAGCTATGCATATTATTTTTTGAAAGAAAATAGAAATACATATATTAATTATTTATTTTTAGATACTTTCTTAATATTACTGTTTCAAATAATTAAAGATAATGATTTTAAAATAGAGGGTGAGTCTTGATGGAATAATAAGGCTATTCTATTGTGATCCAAGTGTCATGAATTTGAAACACAAAAACAGTCTCTCAATACATAAGAGATAGATTATATATATTTAATCCTCCTTAAACCTTGCAATAGTGGAAGCCTTATTCATTG
>KE504636.1:2098796-2116322 GCA_000441515.1 Elaeis oleifera | reverse complement strand
ATAAAAGCTTTTTCCTTTGAATTTCTCTTTTCGAGCTTTTTAATTTTTAGAGTCTTTCTCCCTTCGTCTCTCTTGTCAAAAGACTTGATGGGTTATAGTTGGGTCAGAACTCCTTCATAGTCCATACTTAATTCGGTGCAAGAGGGGATGATTGGTAGAAGGCTCACAAATTTCTAAACACTTTCTTCTCTTTCTGTGTGAAAATCTTAATGGGTTGTAGTTGGATCAGAATCCCTTCGCAACCTATACTTGGGTAACACAAGAGAAAAAAGAGAAAGAAAAAGTCTTTTAATTAAGGTGAAAGCGAAATACTTGATGAATCATAGTTGAGTTAAATCTCTTCACGATCCATACTGGCTCATATTTTACACCTTAATCAAAGAATATTATAAGAGAAACCATAGGAAGGCTCTTTATTCATTGGTCTAGTAGATTCAAAATCCTAGATTTTTAGATTATTTATCTTTATAATTAATTAATTTACTACTTTGATAGTTAGTAATCCAACGAACAATCTCTCTTCTTTTTTCTTTAAAGCTCGCCTGAGCAAGTATTTGAATATACTTTAAATTTAATTCCTCATGGGATCGATCCGTATTCGTCGGACGTGCTACATTGCACACCATGCACTTACGATAAATTTAAAATACATCACATACAAGTATATTTGCATGAATGAAGGCACTACTGACCGACGTCAAATGGAAGAAAAAGGTCAGAAGAAAAGAAGCAAAAGAGTGGAGCTCCGGTCGAATCAACTCAGCCATCGACTAATAAAGGAGCTTCATCTCACTGACGGAGTCTAAGATCGAATAATTTTGATTCCGAATATCACTCCTATACTCCTCTCTCTATCCTTCGTGCACAGATTCTGATAAAAATTGAGGGAGAAGAGTACCTCTGACACCTCCAACAATGAAAGCACTGTCGAGAAGCCATGACAAAAGAATACTATCGGTTCCATTGAGATCATGGTTACGACATCGGATAGTGTATTCAACTCAGGGATAAATAAAAGTCCTGATTCAATGAGGCTATCTCGAGAAATTTCGACGTGATCATCTGGTTCAAGCTCCTGCCGACTGACAACCTCAATCTCAACTTGAGAAAATGAATGACAACCGACCAATGGCGGGAGTCACCAACATGATTTTCGGATGATCGAGAGACTGAGGGGCAAGCTCCGAAGGAGAGTCGGCTAAAAAGCAATGACTTGATAATGCAATCTCTTTTTCGGATGATGATGTTAGAAGAGTACAAACTCATGATGATGCTGTCATCGTTTCGACAACGATAGCAAATTATAATGTAAAAAAAATTCTTGTAGATAATGGAAGCTCGACTGATGTAAAAAGAAGAGTCTTTACGCCTTTAGTCGATTTTACTAGAGATACAGTCAGTGGAAGAAAAATTACTCTCCCTCTGACCGTGAAAATCGAACCATGATAAAGTACCGTCTTCTTAATATTCACAGTTGTCCGAGTTTCTTCAACTTATAACGTCATACTCGGACAACTGAAACTCAATGCATTGAGAGCAGTGGTATCAACTTACCATTTATTTGTCTGATTCCTAACAAGAAATGAAGTCGAAGAAATGCGTGGGGATCAATAACTAGCCCGATGCTATTTTATGATTTCTACTAAAGGCAACAAGTCTGAAGATCTTCTATTGGTTGATAAATTAGATCAGAGGGATAGTAAAGAAGAGAGCAAACCGGCTGAACAGTTGGTTTCAATCTCATTGAAAAAAGACGACCCTACAAAAACTATCCAAATTAGGTTGCAACTTCCGGATCCGGAGCGAAAGTAACTGATAGACTTATTGAGAGCAAATGCCGACATCTTTACTTCGTCGGCGACCGACATGCCTAGAATTTCTGCAAAAGTAATAATTCACTGATTAAATACTGATCCAAAAGTTAAACCGGTGAGACAGAAAAAAAGATCTTTGCCCCTGAGAGGCAGAAGATTATTGAAGAAGAAGTCGACAAGCTTTTTGTAGTCAGCTTTATCAGAGAAACCAACTATACAGATTGGCTCACCAATATCATAATGGTGAGAAAAGCTAATAAAAAATGATGAATCTGCATCGACTACACCAATTTGAATAAAGCGTATCTGAAGGGCAGCTTTTCTTTATTGAAAATTGATCAACTAGTCGATGTAACATCGGAGCACTGACTCTTAAGCTTTATGGATGCCTTCGCAGACTACAATCAGATTTGGATGGCATCCGAAGATGAGGAGCATGTAGCCTTCACAACCAACAATGGCATCTATTATTATAAAGTAATGTCGTTCGGCTTGAAGAATATCGGAATGACTTACCAACAGTCGGTCAATAAATTATTCAGTCATAAATTAGATAAAATATGAAAGTCTACGTCGACGACATGCTGATGAAAAGTGTTGAAATCTATGACCATGTCTGAATTTGAAAAAAACTTTCGATACACTTCAACGACATCTGATGAAGCTAAATCCGACTAAGTGGGTATTTGACATGACGGCCGAAAAATTTCTCGATTTTCTCATATCGCATGAGGAATCGAGGCTAACTCGGAGAAAACAAAGGCTATACTCAACATGAAGCATCCCAACTCTAAGAAAGAGGTATAGAAACTGAATGAAAAGATTGCCGTACTTAGTCGATTTATCTCGAAGTTGGCCGAAAGATGTTTACCTTTCTTCAAGATTTTACGACAAACAAGAATCTTTTCATGGTCAGACGAGTGCCGGCAGACCTTTGAAGATCTGAAAAAGTACTTGACGTCTATCCCACTACTTACAAAATCGAAGGAGGGAGAGATGAAGTATCTCTACTTGGCTATATCATTAGAAGTAGTCAGTTCGGTTCCTATCCGGAAGGATGAAAATCGGATCCAACGACCTATCTACTACACTAGCAAAGTGCTCCACAATACTGAGACTAGATACTCGAAGGTGGAGAAGATGATCTATGCTCTTATCATATCAACTCAATGCCTTTGACCATACTTTCAGGCACATTCAATGATCGTCCTGACTGACCAACCTTTGAAGGCGATTCTACATCGATCAAATACTTTTAGTTGGATGGCAAAGTGGACGATCAAACTTAGTGAATTCAACATACAGTATCATCTATGACCATCGATGAAGGCTCAAGTCCTAGCCAATTTTGTCATTGAGTATACTGTACCCGATGATAAATCCGACAATAAATCTGATGACAAGTCGCAACATGTTGAAAGTTCAGAAGTCGAATCAAAATCGGTTTGGATGTTACATGTTGATAGAGCATCAAACGCTCAAAGAAGTGGAGTCGGTCTTATTCTCACCAACTTCGAAGTGACAGTAATTGGATACGTCCTTCAATTTAACTTCAAAGCATACAATAATCAAGTCAAATATAAAGCCTTGCTCGCCGGTTTGAAGATTACTAAGGAGCTTAGAATAGACAATCTGAAGGTCTTCACTGACTCACAATTGATTACTAGATAAGTCAAAGACAAATTTGAAGCCCGAGATTCGACTATGATGAAATATCTTTAGAAGGTGAAAAATCTCATTCAAATCTTTGAATATTTTGAAATCTCTCACATTTCGAGAACTGAGAATGCACGAACCGATGTACTTTCTCGACTAGCAACAACTTCTTCCAATCTACTCGATCGAACATTCGTTGAATATCTCGAACAACCTAGTATCTATAAGATCGATGAAGTGTTACAAATAAATAATGAATCAAGCTGGATGGATCCGATCATTCAGTACTTTACCGATGATACTCTATCCGAATATTCCATAGAAACCAAATGACTAAAATGGATGGCTTCACAATATATCTTATTGAATGGATAGCTCTATAAAAGATCATTCTCTCTGCCACTGCTTAAGTGCCTGAGACCTAATGATGCCGACTATGCTTTCTGAGAAGTCTATGAAGTGATCTACAGAAATCATTTAGGAGACAAGTTATTAGCCAATAAAGTTCTATGATAGGGATACTACTGGCCCATCATAAAAAAGATACAGCTGAGCTTGTTCGGAGGTACGAGGTATATCAGAAATACGCCAATATACAGCATCCACCGCCAGCTAGTTGATATCAATTATTGCACTATGGCCATTCGCACAATGAAAAATCGACATACTCAATCTCTTCCCTCCGATGTTTGATCAAAAAATTTTTTTGGTGGTTGTCATGGATTACTTCATCAAAGGATGGAGGCTGAACCCCAGGTGCAAATCACTGAAAGCAAGATGGAAGATTTCACTCAAAAGTCTATCATATACGAATTTGAATTGCTATACACCATCATCACTGGCAATGATCGACAGTTCGACAATCAAAAGTTCAAGGAGTTTTGCGCGAAACTTCACATCACACACAAACTCACTTCTATCGGTGATCTGTAATCAAATGGAGAGGTGGAAGTAACAAATCAGATGATTTTACATGGTCTCAAGACCTGACTGAATGACGTCAAGAACTTATAAGTAGAAGAGTTATATCCAATTTTATAGACATATCGGATAACTCCTCACATCCCAATAGAAGAATCGCCATTCAACTTAGCATATGAAATAAAGTAATCCCAGTAGAGATCGAACTGTATGTAGAGCTAAGTAACTCTGACTATCGAAAAGTTGACTTAGACTTGCTCCCAAAGGTTCAGTAGTAAGCTCAAATACGAATGGCTGCATACCGACAAAGAGTAGCTTGGTATTACAACACGAGGGTCAAATCGAGGGTCTTCCGTCCTGAAGACTTAGTCTTGAGAAAAGTAAAGTTTCAAAACTTTTGGATCGATAAAATTATTGTCAAATTGACTATAGGATGATTGAAACCCTTCGTCTGGATGCATATCAACTATAAACCTTCGATGGAACGACTGTCCCTCGAATGTGGAATGCTGACAATCTGAAAATGTACTATCAATGAAGTTGCCCTCATGTACAACAAATTAAAAATGATATGATCAAATTTCAACTTTTGTTGAATACTCAACCGTCTACAAATATGGTGTATGATCGACAACTCATCGTCCAATGTACATGCCAACCAAACTTCAATTGAATGAGTCTATGTATCGACACAGGTCAGACAACTACACATACCAACTCGGCTAGGACTGAGTGGAATAATATACCGACTCAACCAAAGTTAAGCGAAACTATATACCGACTCAGCTATGATTGAACAGAATGACATGTCAACTCGACTAAGGTCGAGCAAAACTATACGTCGATCTGATTACGGTCGGGCAAAATGCTATGCCAACTTAGTCATGGCTGAGCGGAACGATATGCCAGCTCACCTATGATTGAGTAAAATAAATACCTATTCGACCACGATCGAGCGGAACAACGCATCGAAAGATATTCGACATCTCTATGACTACTATTCGACTACATTAACAGTGATTATCTACCATAAAGATGATTGCACACAAAAGATTTAACACTGAAAATTTTTCATTCATTTGTCAAAAAGAATTATAAAATTAGATCAAAGTCCAAGTACAAAACTAGACCACCGTCTAATAACAAAAAGGATAAACCTATAATATCTACATCGACTACCAATTGGTCTCCTCTTCCACTATATTGGTAGCCGCCGCAGCTTCGGTCTCTTGGCCTTTAACAGTGGCAGACTCAACTTCGACTGATGCTAGTGTGACTTCCTTTGCAGCTGTGGTAGCCTCTACAGCAGTCGATGTAACTTCATCAATCGGGGTAGCTCTTTCAACGACCAGTGCTGCCTTAGATGACCTCTCCTTTCGTGTCGAAATTGTGATGCTACTCAGATCCAGCTTCGGATAGAGTTCTCCAACTGTGTCTCATCCATCCACAAATCTGATCTAGTAGGCCTCATGGCTACCTTCGAGAATTTTATTTTTGAAGCTTTCTGACTTCTTATAATCCTCGATGCCCCGACTGAGAGCCTCCTGGGAAGTCCATGTTCCTTTGCGGACATTGACTCCGCATCGGCCAGTGCCAACCGTGCTTCGATGATCCGATGCTTTTTCCATTCTTCCTCCAATTCTTTGGTGCAGTTGTCACATTCCTTCCAGAGTCGACTAATCTTATGCTTCTTATTTTTGATTCGAAACTTCTGAGACTTGATGGTCTATTAAACTGACTCTAATTGGGCTCAAACCGACTCCAACTCGACCTTTATGCAGGAGAACTCTTCTTGGTCCTTCTTCTTTCGCTCAGTCGCCACTTTCTCCCACTCAGTTGCCGTCTAAAGACATTCGACGGTAATAGTTCTCTTGATGTTTGCAACCGCAACCTTGTTTGCCCATGTTTGATAGATGTCTGCGCTCACCCGATATACTCTCTCTAGTGCCAACATATCGTGCACTAGCTGAAAGGAAAAAAGAATAGTTAGAAAAAGCAAATGTAAAAAAGACAAACAGAAGATGGAATATCTACTTACACTGAGAATTGTTGGATAGTAAGATGAAAACATATCGGACAAAATCTGACTCTTTCTATTTTTTCGATCAATCGAGAGAAGTACAGCCTCCAGAAGCCACTTTACTAGCTTCAAGTTCGCCAACGCCGACTCACCAGTGCGAACCCGAATGTCATAGTGCTCCGTCCAGTCTTTCGAAGCCTTACTGCCATCAAAAATTGCTGAAGCTTTCCCTCGCTCTTGGATAGACGGCCGTTCAACTGGAGCACCCATCCATTCGAGTGTGGGAGTTGCTCGAGATATCGTCGGCCCCATGCTGGCTGGCTCTAGAATGGGCATAGGCGGCACCTAAGGGACAGTCGACCCCTCATTGGTCGGCTTCGAATTGATGACCACAATGACATCATCTTCCCTCTTGTCTCTCTGGCAGGCAAAGGTTCTTCGGTGGGTGGAAGCATTGTCGGAGCTGACAACACGATAACTGATTGAGTGTGGGATTCCGAAGTGACTACCAACATGGTGTCGGTTTGGCTTGCCACCACCGACTGACTGTCGGTCCAACTCTTCTTCAGGGTTTAAGAGGGACCCACACCAATAATCGACCTCTTCTTGATGGCAAATCATTAGGTCTCGTCTACCGATAGTTGTGCCATAGATGCGAGTAAAAGACAACAATGACTTAGTCACATATTTGAAATCAAACAAAAAGGAAAAGAAAAGAGTTACACTATGCTATACCTATGATGGGTGCCAAACCAAGTCCGACGTCGAAAAGAGCTTACTCCATCAACAGTTCTTTTTGTGGAGGGACTTTCATATCCTTCAATCGGTGGAAGTCTTCTCTGTCAGTGGCATCGACTCAACTATTTTCATTTGGACTTACCTTCGGATTTCTCCAAGTGGAAGGAAGTCCCATGGCAGAGAAGAAGAGATAAAAAAAATTAAGTCTTCTAATCATGGATGGAAGATGGAAGGTTGGTAATGAAGGATAGATCCTTCCTCGAATAAAAAACCATCAATCTTCAGCCTTAGGATGGGGTCGGAGGACAAAGAAGGGTTGGAAGAGGCTTACCCGAGGATTGGTCGGGATCATATGACAGAGAAGAGCAAAACTAACGAGAAATTGAATGGAATTCGATGCAAGTTGGGCTGGGCATAGTCTGTAATAGTCGTGAATGTTCCGGATGTAACTCCAAAATCGAAAAATGGAGGCCAACCTAAAGATTCTCCAAGTAAAAAGCTATGTGACCCGATGGAGGAGAAATCTTTCGATCATCAGGATAGGGTGCGGACAGTCGAAACTGCTCTGAAATACAATACTACCCCTAGAACCAAGTGACTGTAGGATCGGTTAGAGAAGAAACCTCCACTGCTGGTTTCGAAAGAGAATCGCCAGTTGGATCAGCCAATCGACTACCCCGAGAAGGTTAGGGCTTTATTTACTGATTTATTTTTCTCTTCCTTAATCTTAGCCTCACCTTTTTCTTTCTACTGCTAGTGGCCATTGGCAATGGCAGAAAAGAAATCTAAAAGAAGGCAAAGGAATGGAAGAAAGAAAGGAAAGGAGAAGCCTAACATAAAAGCTATGAGATTTCTGAAGACCACGAAGACATAGGGAAGAAGATGACTCCTAGACCCTTGAAGCCCTTGACACCCATAGGGAAGCTCTCGGTTGCAAAATGAGTTTTTAGGCTCTCAAAATAGTAGCAGAAGATCCAAAGGGAAGAAAGTGACTTTGTATATATAGGACTCACCGACGGTCGGGATGAACTCGTTCAAAATAAATTATCCCAGATCTTGACGTGTGGCAACATCTGGACTGATCATCATTCAGACCATTCGATGCACCTACTGCCTGATCCTGACGTGTCAGCACTATCCGCATGAATAGTCGAAGACTAATAATTCTTGGATGCATGACGGCAACCAACTAGTTAGAATCAAATCGATTAGATTATCCGACCGCCTAACCGACTGTAGCATTAATAATCATCTTTTGACTAGACGTGCTAATGATGATCGCACGACCATCAAAATGACAAAACGATTGAAGATTTTTGACTGTCGAGAGGATCATTAATACTTACAATCGAAACGACCACAGAATCGAGGCTCGAGATGATACATGGTAACTCCCGTCATCCAACGTGTCAAGTCACGTGTTAGGCCATGTAATGAGCCACCTTGGACTTGAAAGTGGAGGGCAACTGTTGGGATAATTGGACTTGCTTTCTCTGATTTACATTCGATTTTCGACTATATGTCGGCAACTGGTGATGGATAACCAGAGCCAGATCATCAAAAGAATTTCAGTTCGACTACGGTATTTACAAAGCTCATCATCTAACATAATATTGGCTTCATGAGGTATGGCTGGCTGTGAATCGGCAATTCGACTAATATATGGTGGCTTCTGACTGTTTCTCAAATAGTGACTTATCTTAATGATCCGATCGACTGTGTGACTGCATGCAGTCAGCACATCCGGGACATCAACATATGGTCATATGCCAAGATCACCGACACATAGTCAACCTATCAAAAATCGCTAGCACAGAAAGTGCATAATGGCAACATACCACGATTATCAGTGGATATTAACTGTCCATCCCATAATCATATAGTACCGGAATAAGTGGGATCCTACGTGCCTAATCATTACAGACGGTTATCAATATTTTGTCTATAAAGGGAGGTAAAGGAACAGCGATGGTAAGACATTTGGGCTAAAACTCTACTAAATTCTATACTAAATATCCTGTTTACCACTCTCCACTGACTTAGGCATTGGAGGGTCTCCATCGGATCTAATTTCAGCCAGTGGACTTGTTTGAATGTTGCTCTTCATTGGAGTCAGGCACACTCGGGGATTGGTTGCCACAGGTGGCTTTTTTTTATGATGTGGCAACAAGACACTACTTACAAATCTAATTGGTTGTGATCATCCATAGTTTGGGGAGAAGCATTCCACTAGATTGGATGGCCTAAGAGATGAAAATCCAGAGAAAATTGCAGTACGACATGGAGTCATTCCTGATTGTAAAACATCACTGCATGTTTTGGATCTAGTTGGAGGAGGATCGGGATGCGATGCTAGAGGTGGGATCGTAGATAGTAGCAGGCCAGATCCTAGTGATGGAGGCTTTGGTTCTTGATTTCATCCTTGGGATGAACATGGTGTGGAAGACCATGGTTTAGATTCACTTGTCGAACCTCCGTCTCGAGTATTGGGATAAGAAATTTATCCTCTTGATTACTAGAAGTGGCGGTCGATCTCCATAGATGGCTTTATTGACCAGCTCCAAAGGTTGGGTTAGAAAGTCAAGATCGACGCCTCAAAGCCTTTGAAGTCGAGCATCCACATCAAGGGTGAAGCTAGATTTTTGGAGAAGCGATAATCTATAAGAATGTTATGACATTTTGTTCCTTTATGGTCAGATCAGTCACAAGGACAAATCTTACAAATTCCCTCCGTCAAATCGGGAATCTGCTAGGGAGCTGACAATTCAACAGAAAAATTTCTCAAAGCAAGATCTGATGGTTGATGCATCAGAGCTAATGGGGGTGGAGTTAGGGGGTAGCTCCAAGGCTTGGACCAATTACATAGATGGTGAGGCCAAAGATCCTAATCGGTAGGCTCTCTTCGGCCTCTAGATGGCGATAGCTCATATCCAACAATTGCGGGTGGTGATGTTCACCCACCGATTGCAAAAAGGCTCCGAGCCAGCATCAAACTTGTTTTGACCAAGTTTATCCCCTTCTCAGCCAAGCTTACCCTAAGATCGATAGAGTTCACTCGATCACCGCCTGACTCGAATGGCTAGCAAAAGCTATCCAAAGTGGAGAGGAGGCAATCACCAGTGAAAGTGCAGGTGGAGGATCTAAGACGTCGGTGGGAGATCGGACTGCAATTACTCCAAGCCTGGGTCCAGTTTTGACCCACTCAAACATTTGGGCTCTCCTAATGGGCTTAATGGTGGAGGCCCATTAGTGGTTGAATTTATCATGGTTGATGTTTGGTCGGGATAGAAGAGGCCTAAGGGTTCGGGCTCATCGAGACCTAGGGTAGGCTAAAAGCAGGGCGAGGTGGGTATAGGGGCTCTGTTAGGGATCCAGGATCTTGGTCTCAACCAAGGCCTAGGGCTACTGAATCTCGATCAACCCCTACACTAGTGGCGGTGGTTCCAAAGGAGGAGATGTAGGTAGTTGTGGTTCCTAAGGAGGCGACATCGATGGCACTGACTTCGGAGCATGCAGAGGTAGGCCCTGACCCCTCCCTCCCTATGGTGTCAAATGGCTCATCCTCCTTCTCGCTTCTTCCTTCCTCAGAGGTGTTATGCCAGTCCATTGACTAGTGAGTTGAGGTGGGTGGGGATAAGACGTAACTAGATTGATCATTGTGAGGCTAGGCATTGAGGCTAGGAACTCGAACATGGAGGTAGAACTCGGCCTGGGTCCACTGATTGGCCATAAGCGACCGTGGAGGTAGAAACTCGCGACCTTACTGTGTGATAGGTCCAGTTGGTGCTCCAATGAGAAATGGCCAATCCCCTCAATCGATATTGGCTAATCAGCAATTCGGTTTGGGTTCTCAAATGTGGAGGCTAGACCGGAAGCGAAAGTAGACTACTTGGGTGGAAGCATGATGGGTCAGGGGATGTAGGTGCAGAAACCCAATCAAACTCCTCCAAAGTCAACAAATGAAGATTTTACTCTAGAATCATAGGGGGCCAAGAAACCATCCTTCATGGATACTTTTAGAATGTTATTACAACAATAATATTGATGTGTGTATTTTGCTTAAAACTCATCTGTTAAGGAGTTTTATGCATACGCAGCAGTGCCTACTATGGGCCTGGAGAGTACATGCCACTAAGTCTACTAGTCTGGTGGGGGGCATTGTCGTTACTTGAAGATCGGATATATATCAAGTAGATGCTTTCTATAGTTGTAATCAACAATTGTTATGATAATTCTAGTGCCGCATTGTAGGCCTTGGCTTTCGTTGGGAGTGCATGCTATCATAAATTATAGGCAGTTGCTTAAGCTCTAGAATAAGATCTTGAAATTGTTATGATAGGATATCCCACCGATGGTTGCTAGCAACTTCAATTACATTGATGGCGCATAGGAGAAGAAGAGGAGTAGGCCTTTATCTGATATGATCGAGACTAGGGGGTTCCGTCAATTCTTCTAGATGAATGGGTTGATTGATCTCGACTTCATTTGGCCCAAATTCATCTGGTACACCAACTGCCAAGGAGAAGCCAGAGTTTGAGAGAGGATTGATAGATCCTTTGCCACGATGAGTTAGATTCATCATTTTTTGGATTATCAGATGCATCACCTTCCCGAATAGGCTCAGACCACTATCTGATTTTGGTCTTTAGTGAGTCTAGGCCCACTTATCATAGTCCCTTCTACTTTGAGATGATTTAGCTCTCCTAGGGTTCCTAGGACATTGCTCAGGAGGCTTGGAGGATCTCGATTCGAGGGGATGCTATATATCATCCGACTCATAGGTTCTTCAAATAGAATCACCTCATCAACCATAGGTTGCAACTGTAGAATCAGGAGTATGTGGGGGATATTTTTTGGAGACTTCAAATAATTGTGGCTTCAATTGCTGATCTCTAAGTGAGAGAGGAGTGAGAGGGCGGGCTTTCAGTGGATGACTTGATAGTCCTTTAGAGATAGTTGTCCTTTCATCACTCTCTTCTTCAGCAGTTGGTCTTCTAGAGATAGAAGTTGAGGATTCAGTGGATCAAGGATGGTGATAGGAATATTGAGTTCTTTCATCAGTCCACTATCATCAGGAGGCACAGGGATGAGATTCAGCTTATGAGTGATAATGGTGGCTAGTGGACTGAGGATGATGACATCATTAGATAGGAGATCTTATAGTTCTTAAGGTGTAGGTGATCAGTTCAAATGGATGGCGATGCCACTTACTCTTACCCACCCCTAGGTGTTTGGGTCTCCACTAAGGAGAATTCCATCTTGATGAGGGCAATATCTCCAAAGGAGGTTAGGGAGGTGGCATAGTCTATAGCAGATGGCAAAGCTCCTAAGCGGAATGGGCTCCTTCCTCTTCTTCAAGAGGTACTAGGCCATTATCGGTCACGAGGTGATCATTATTGTACAGCAATTTTTGCATCAGGTGGATGCTTAAGGTGTGGAAGAGGACATTCATCACCTTCATCCCCAAGCAACATAACATCTCTGAGCCTACCCATTATAGACCTAACAGCCTGTGTATAACCTTATAGAAGCTTATTGCAAAAATCATGGTTTGCAGGATAAAGCCAATTCCTCCCTGACTAATCAATCTAAAGTAGGGAGCATTTGTTAGTGGCAAGAGCATCACTGACGATGTTTGGTGGGCTAAGGGTTCATGTATAACTTGAGAGAGCTTCCATCCAGCATAGTCTTATGTCTATCAAGCTTGATATAGAGAGGGCTTATGACGGTATATCTTGAGAGTTCCTTTGGCTGTCTTTGAAGAGTTTTGGTCTTTGAAGAGTTTTGATTTCTATGGGTCTTGGATCGATTGGATTCTCAGCTGCATCCCTACGTCATCCTTCTCTATCTTGGTCAACGGCACACCAACGCCTTTTTTTCAATCCACCATGGGTCTCTGCTAAGGTTGTCTATTGTCTCCTTATTGATTTATTACTTATGATGATGTATTATCTCATGCTCTTCATGCTGCGACCCTGACCTAGGCTTTAAAGCCTATGAGCCCGTGATAGGGGCTCAGTTGATTTTCTATTTCTTTTATAAATGATGCCTTCTCTTGGGCAGAGCCACTTCACAAAATGCTATGATTCTGAGGAAGATACTATAGGACTACTATACAACATCCAATCAGAGAGTGCACCTTCTCAAGTCGGTAGTTCATTTTAGTCTGAAGGACAAGCCCCAATTGAGGCCGTAGTTCAGGAGTTCTTGGGGATCTTGGAGTAGTTTGGGGAATGGCGATACATAGGGGTTCTGATTACTAGTCAAAGGTTCAGAAAGACTGAGTGTAGTGATGTTAAGCATAGTATTTAAGAGTGCCTCAAGGGGTGGTAGAGTCGTTCCTTATCTATAATGGGTAGAGTGAGCTTAGCGAGGTTAGTTCTTAACAAAGTCTGCTGTACCGGTACCGAACCCTGTACCGGTGACGGACTGATATGGTACGATATCGGTACCGTACCGACACACGGTATACTTCGGCATACTGGTTCAGTACCGACATAAATTTTTTTTGGATGTTGAAGTTATTAATTCATAAATACAACCTCAAAATTATATTATATTGCATATTATTGACATATTTAGATTCAATTTTTGAGTTCGGTAGCGATACAAGAACTCTTGATCTAAAATTCTAAATATATATTTATTTACATTATATTACAACTATATCATCTTAAATTAAAAAAAATATATAAATATATATTAAAATATATCTAAATTTTTAAAGTACAAAGCATAAAAAATGATATACTAACCTCAAGATCTGCTCTACATCTAATTTCTCGTCGAGTGTCTGTGACGCTTGTAGATATCTGAATCATTAGCATAATCTAGAAGAACATCAGTCCAACCCTCTAACCAAGATACACTGTACTCTTGAATATTCATCCCATAGGGCATCCTCTTTGGATCATAAGACATCTCAGATTTTTCACTCAAACTCTGGCTCTGAGAAGTATCCTCGGAATGATAGTATGGCTGTGGAGGAGCCCATCCGAATATGTCGGTAGCAAAATCTGATCTGTAAGATGTTTCAGATTGCATAGGGTAGTAACCACTAGAAGATGATGCCTCGGATGCACCATATCTATAT
This sequence comes from Elaeis oleifera, assembly GCA_000441515.1. Lineage (NCBI taxonomy): Eukaryota > Viridiplantae > Streptophyta > Magnoliopsida > Arecales > Arecaceae > Elaeis > Elaeis oleifera. Next base: position 2,102,080 of record KE504636.1, on the reverse strand, counting down.
GGATCATAAGGTGGCTGTGGATAATAGGATCCATAATGTGAAGATGATCCAGATACATCCATAGACCCTACTTCACGTGCAAGATCGTCTACAGCTGCATCGTGTGCTGGACGACCTCTAGAAGCCCATCGTCTATATAAAATCGACTCCCCACGATCTCTACAGACTCGTTCATCATGGTCCCTATCTTGTGTGGCATGTACCGATGAATCGAATATTATTCTGTGGTTGTGTCTCATAAACAGTGATCTTCTATCCTCTAGTTCCTTTCTGATCATCAGATCCATGACTACTACTACCAGTATCATCATCACTCTCTCTGATCTCCGAATCTGAGTCAGATAGCTTCTGTACTCTCGAGAGTAGTGCACGTGCAACTGTCTTTCTTTCTCCTCCTTATGCTCCTCTGTGACTGAGTTTTCTGTGATTGGGAGGATGGATGTCTTCTTGGTGGCTACCGACCTCATCTATACATCTGTCGCTTGAACCTCTGTGAAGATATATCAGACATCGAGTCATGTGATGAATGAGTCCCTTATATTTTTTCAAACTATGACTGATCAGTTGGAACCTTTTGTGAAATATTTCTTTCTGTCCATTGCCCTAGATCTACCTTGATCCCCTAGCTACCATACTGGCTGGTCGTGGAGGGGACCCTGGCTCATCAAGCTCTGGCTCCTGCTGCTGATCTACAAGCCATCTGATGATCGGATCGTTATCCTCGTCAGCATAATCACCTAGTGTCGGATCAGTGTACTTCAGTTGTACTTCCTTCTAAATATATTTTAGCCTCAACCTCATATTGTAGTGAATATATACAAGATCATTGAGATATTTTTATGTCAGACAATTTCTCTATTTGCTATGGATAAGGGTGAAATCAATCAATTACACTCACAGTCACTAGCAGAGATCGTCTGAGAAAGAATACAAATAGCCACACCTCTCAAATATTCTGCAGATATTTCAAAATGAATCCACCATTCAGCTACAAAAGTAAATTATATATCAAATTTATAATATTATTAAGCAAAATTACATATCTATGCTGTTCATTATTGATATGTAATTTACCTGGATTCATCTGCTTTTTGCTTATGACAGCTGATGGGACTTTAAAACTGTCTGATCCCTCTCTAAATTATTTCGTCTGTAAAAAATATATTTATTAAATTTATAAATATATCGTTGAGTACAGATCGAATTCAATTGAATGATCACATCTGTTTTAAACTAGTATACCTCTTGCAGACACAACGATATGATTTCTAGATCGGACACCATCTTATATATCACATTACGAAGAGCAGCAAGAAGCTCGTTGTCCATATCTATCTCAGAAATAATATACTAAAATCTCAGATTCAAATAATAAGCTGTAGATAAATTCTATAACTGATTAAGTATACTTTACAAACATAAGAACAATATTTAAATATTTTGAATCCGTGCTTACCAGCTAGATGCAAATCTCTATCCATCTGATAGTCCAATGGCACTCAATGATGTTAATGAATTTTTGAGCATGCTTCAGATCATTCTCACTGATCTATTTTTTGCCCTCTCCATCATATAATATAAGAAGCCCATCTGGGGGTATCTTTCACTGTCCATGATGCAAAGCACCTTATATAATGACTTAATTGCCTTCACTATCTTCTCAGTCCGCTGTCAGAATGACTGACTCGTCATCAAATTCTCCACATGACTTCCATCAGTACCGGTTCTTGTATATCTGCTCTCCTGTCACTCGGTACTAACAAACATCTGACGTAAGGCTGCTTTCTTCTGAAGAAGACTATCAAGTGCTATGTAGTTGGTAGCAAATCATATGATATCCGATCTTAAGATCTCCCCCCCAGTATACGTCCGCATCAAGGAAAGAATTTATGTGATTGTAGATGAATCTAGTTATAGTCTGGGCAATCTCCACTACCTGCTGTACTCTATGAATCTTCTCAATATCCATCAATATAAAATCAATGCAATGTGCAGCACATGGGGTCCAGTATATCTACGATCATTACTCCATCAGCAACTCTCCGATAGCTTTATATTGTGGTCCATTATCTGTGTGACCTACACGATATACTGCTCACCTACTAAATCAATCACCTCCTCCATCAGACCAAAGATATATATGGCATCGTGTATCTTATCTGAAGCATCAATTGATTTATGAAAAATATTTTCCATCACAGTACGTCAAAAAATTAATGATGCTTCGTCTAATAGGACCAGTCCAACCATCACACATCACTGTCCGTCCATATATAGGCCATTTATTCTTGTAAGAAGTAATCCATCTCTGCAGATCCTCCTTGTTACTATCAAGAAGCTGACCATAGATGTCCTTAGGTTCCAGCGGATCTACACCCTAACCGACAGTCTCTATAGCTGAAATGATAGATCGATAGTAAGGATTGGCTGCTGTATTTGCTGGAATATGGCTGAGATAAAACTATGATCCAATAGCTCATCACATATCCTTCTTCTTATCTTTTTTCATCATAGTATCAATCCTCTACTGCTTTGAATCCTTACTGGCCAAAGCATGTGGATCCAAATCATGGATGGTGGCTCCTGCTGGAATATCTCTAGAGGATCTCTTCTTACTGCCAAAAGCTCCCAAAAAAGATGACATGCTGTGTCTGCTCCCTCTACCACCGGGCTCCCTGACTGATGCAGTCCTCTTAAACTCGAATTCTCCCCATCGGTTGCTGATTCAGACTCCGATTCGTAGCATGATGATCCAAATCACTCTCTATACCAGGCCATCTCCTCTTGCCAGTACTGATCAGCTAAGCTCGCCTGAATGACAGCCTCAATCTGTGCCTCTTCATCATCTAGAGCGAAAGCCTCCTCTGACTCTCTATATTGATAAAAAGGTGGCTCTGCAGCTCGACGATCCACTTCTGTCCTTTTCTGCTTTATCCTTCCTTTGCTGCTTTCAAATCAGTAAAGTACTTTTTCATCAACTGTCAGACTTCTTGCAAATATTTTCGATACATGGACACATCAGGATAACCACCAGCTAGGTGCTGCTTCAACCTAATCACCTCTCCTCCCTTGAACTCTGTATTGTACCATTTGCATCTCCAATGATATCGAGCCGAGAGCATCTCACTATGATCCCAACCAATGTCATGCTCTAAATCTTTCTTCTTACTCATTTCTGCAAGTATAACAAAATACGACAGTTTAATAATTATTAAAAAAATTATATATAAACTAAAAATTTATAAATTCAAAAAAAATATTATATACTTCAAATAATATTTTTA
>KE504636.1:2049855-2071634 GCA_000441515.1 Elaeis oleifera | reverse complement strand
ATATATATATATATATATATAACTTCTACCTGAGTTGGTAGTCAAGAAATCAGTGATTCCATCAAATTCTAATGTTTGAATCCATTGGGTGACTGTCAGGGATCTGCTTTGGATCCCCTTACTTTCGTATACTTCATCTTATCTTAATAAAATTTGTTGAGTAATGTGGGAGACTCCCATTACGTTCATTTTCACTTAAAAAAAAAAAAAAAAAAGGTCTACTGGGCGACTCTTCCCGTAAGGTCCCTAAAATGAAAATGGATGAAAGCTGCTCTGATAGAACTTGCTGTTGTGTTGTTTTGTGGTGCTGAATGCTTCGGGTCCTTGGATCTTCGATCGTGTCTTATACAATTGACAGTCCAGCTACGTTTGTTTAATACGTCTTTCCTAAGATATTATATATGAACGCAGCGGTAGGAAGTAAGACGTAAAGAGGAATTTGGCTTTCCTTGCTCTTTCACCACCATTTTTTTTCCTTTCTGTTTTTCAGTGATCTGCGTGTATGTACAGTGAAGAGTCCATCAAGCAGATATCACGCTTTCCAAATTGCAATAGCTTTCCAGTTGCATGTATCTGTGCACGTGAGAAGTTGATTATCAAAACCTCTGCTAATAATTTTTTTTTTTAAAAAGAAATCCTCTCTTCTAAGGAGAGGATGTCAACCATGATACCTAGCTCCTGTTTTTCTTCTGTTTTGTCTCTACTTTTATTTAGTTAAGATGGTCAACTGTCATCATCTTTTCAATTATCTCAGAAACTAGTGTCATCTTGATTTCTCTGTTTGTTTTCAAATCTTTGAGAGTTCTCCACGTGCTTATGCAAGTAATTAACCAAAGCTCGTAAAATACTAGTTAAATGCGTATTTATAATGACTTTTGGATAGGTCCCACCTATCAAAACCTGGTCTAATCATATATCATGCAACCAAGTTGATCTTATTTAGTCCAACCGAATTTGATTGGATCTGATCAGATCAGACTCGGCAACGTGACCCATCTCACCACATCAAATCACAGGGTTATCCCAATTTAGATATGCAAATGGATTGGCCTTGGGCTCGTAACCCAGCCCATCTTGCATAAGGTCTAGACACTCAGAAAGAGCTCATAAACGGACGCCCGCACCACAAATGAAGGCTCCTCATAAAATTTGGGTGGCTTCTGGGAACGCTTCCGGGAACGCATGTCGGTTACCACTGCGTTATTACAACCCTACCTCCCTCATTCGCCTTCAGATTCACCATGCTGTGACCCCTGAACTAATAATCCTGGGGATTCTTCTTTCTTCCGCCGCTGTGGGAGTCTCGAGTGTCCTATTATAATCTGTTCTCGTTCGCGATGCTGGGCGGAAGCTGTACAAGACGAAGCTGTGCATACTCTACCAGCGCGGCCGCTGCACTCGCCAGAGCTGCAACTTCGCCCACGGCGAAGCCGAGCTCCGCCGCTTCGCCGGCTCTTTCAGCGGTAATCGTTCAAAATTCCAAGAAGTTATTATCAGAATTCGTTCTTTTCTCTTCTTTTCCTTTTATTTTGATTCGAGTTGAAATGCCCGATTTTGTTCTTGATCTGCCCTTTCTTGTGCTATCGTGGAGATTGTTCGAATTTGTAGTGTTTCCATGGAAATTGATCAGCGAAAGGCACAGTGGAAAAAGGTTTTGGATTTAATATGTCTGCTACACTGAGAGGAAGCTTTATTTTGGTTCAAGAACTTTGGAAATTTTACTAGATCATTGATTAAATTACAGCCGAGCATAAATATGAATTAATTTTACCAGCAGTTCATGGATCGCATCATTTGTGATGATGAACCAAATGAATGTGTGAAATTTATGTGATAGTTTCTTTATGTAAATAAAAGGATCCTTTATGTAAATTTATGTGATGAACCAAATATATCTCTTTTCTTGGGTTTTCAAAGATAACGCTTTTTCTAATCAGCTTCTTACTGATTATACATGAGCGAGAATAACTGCAAGAATATTCACTATAAGCTTCTTGCTGACTATACATGAGCAAGAATAACTGCAACAATATTCACTATATTTGTTACTAAATAATATATTTTTGATTCTGTGACGGTGTGGATTGACTGCATTTATAAACTAATTGAGGAAATTGGAAACACCTGTAGTATGCAATGTTGCCAATTTTCTAATTACTTTATTGGTTATTGTATTGGGCGCCTTTTATGATTATGATTGCTTCAAAAAAAAAAAAAAAACAAAAAGTTAGCATCTACACATGTTAACTTTACCCTTTACTATCAATTAAGTTCTTGTCATGCACATGTGAAGACACTGGCTATGTTGGTTTATCTTGTGCACTTTACTGACTTTGTAGTTGTCCTTCTGGCTGGTGCCAATGAGGTTTAAGACGATGATGCATTTTCTGTTTTAAAGGAAACATGTAACATGGGTGGCTTGTTCTGCATACTGGAAAATAATTTGCTTGCATTCTTTTATGTTCGGAAAATGAACTTGAATGGCAAAAAACTGATGATCAAGGGAACTGAATTAAAAAATTAATCAATACAGATCGGATGATCGGGGAGAAAAAGTTGTGGAATTACTTTAGGAGCAGACTTACAAACAATAGAATGGATATGAGCCATTTCTTAACCACAGTTAATGATCGGTAGTGGCAAGTCTTAATTGACAATTTATAAAATTATTTAATATTATTGCCATATCATTTCATGGGTGTACTTTGTCTTTTCTGTTTGGTTTCCTCTGAACTGCACTTGCATTATGTAACTAAACTCACTCTGCTTTTGAAAATAATGGACCTGAGTACCATTGACTGCAGATGAGAACTATGTCTTTGTTTTTCTGATCGAAAATCTGTCCACATGAAGCTTATGGCGGAACAATTGTGACATAATTCCTGGTTTCCTTTTGATTTTGTTATCGATCAAATTATCAACCTTCCAACAGCTTTATTAGTCTCTGCAATTCGACAATGATGCATGCTGGTTTTGGTAGCCTCGCCAGTTGGTGACGTGATATATATGTTGCTTCATTCTGCTAGTGATTCCATATTCCACAGAGGTGATATGAAGGATTTGTCAATATTAGGTTTGCTACATGCTTATTGGAATGCGTTCTTTGTATTGTGATCTCATGTTATTAGCAGATTCAGCAAATACTTGAATTGAATCATGCAGTTGTTTTAGTTGCTGTTCGGTTGGTTCCAGTTCCATCTTGGGGATCCATATAAATTAGCGTTCTAAGATTTATTGTACAGGAGATATTTTTCGAGCTTATTCTTGGAGGATGTTTTCACAGCTCAGAATGAGTATATTGGATGGAAGGTTCTTTCTCAGTATAACTAATGATACCAAAGTTTCTATTACCCTCCTTTTCTATCACTCCAGAAGGCAGCTATGACATCTTCTCTGTCATTTGTTTTTCAATGTTCCAAGGGCTCTCTCAGTGACCTAAGATCATACCTCACTATTTTGGTATCTGTTAGTTTTATGGCTCACTTGTTTATGTGGCCTATTGGAATTGTTGAGGAGGCAGTACTACTTATCATAATTGAGTTTCCCATATTTCTCAGGGTGATGGTAAGCTTGATAAATTAATGGGTTCTTCAGTCTCCATGCACCTTCCCTTCGTATATTCAAAGTGAAAAAAACTTTCTTCTTCTGCTTGAAATTCTACTATTTTCTCACTTTCAGGTAGACGGGAATACAGAAATGGCAACTTGAGAGGTAAGCTTGACAGAAGGCATTCTCCTCATCGGAGATATTCCCCTGTAAGAGATGCAAGAGGTCATCATTCTTATCATAGTCATAAATCAATTTCTCATGATAGGGGTAAGCAGTCTCCTGAACCTAGTATTTTCCCTAATTGATTTCTGCTAATACCTCACTAGATTGAGCTTCCATTTATTGTGGCACCTGTAATTTGTCTTATCATATTTGATAAAGCCTTTCTTTTTTATGTATATTGTGGTTATGATGCCTTTTCCTTGTACGCCCTTGTTATGACCTTTGGAACTCTACTTGCAGGTTCCAGTCATTCAAGGTCCCCAATCAAAAGAGGTGAGGTTGAAATCTGCTTAAATAGTATCTCACACTCTTCAGTGTACAAGTTTTTATAAGTAATTGAATTAATTGTTGAGCAAAACTTTGCAATTTCATGGACAAAAGAAACCAATTATAATGGATCCTTATCTGGTATTTGGTAATGTAATGTCTTCATTCTCATTCTCCAGTATTTGTCTGCTAACTCATAAATAAATCTGTGTAAATTACTGTCTGCAACTTATTTCTTTTTCTCAGCAATAATTCCTATTTGGGTTTGGTTCCCAACCAATGATTTCCTTTATGAAGAATGTCTGAAACTTTATTCACTTATACAGTGTCTCAGATACTACAATGGGACCAACTCTTTCTGATAAATAGGGCCTAGAATGAACCTATACAAGGGCAATCAAATAAAACTAGGACTTTGATTTAGCAAGGACTCTTATTAGCTTGTCCATCAATTATATGAGTATGATTAAGAATAACCCAAAGGACTAACTTAAGTTTTGATCCATTACATTTTTAATCACTTAATGGAGCTAGCTCTAACCAAGGTTGGGTCCAAAACCTGGACTAGATATCATGTGCTCTATATTAAAGAAAATTTTTCATTTTCCACTATTGGCACAAATTTATGTGAGACCCTCCTTGTCCTAAAGATAGGAATCTCTGAAAACAACAAGGACATTCCCATACATAAACTTAGGTGCCATTTGGCATCACTTTCATTTTTTTTATATTTTAAAAAACAGAAGATAGGAATTCTGTCCATTTTTAAATTTAAAACATAAATATATTTGGTGTTGTCTATTATTTTAAAATATAAACCTGGCAATAGTGGTAGAGGTGATGGTGGTAGCGATGGAGGTAGTGGAGGTGTCGGTGGTGTTGGTGGCAAGTGACAATAGTATGGCGGAGGTGGCGATGATAGTGATGGTGGTGGTGGGGGCACCGATGGTGTGGTGGAGGTGATCATGATGGCGGTGGTATGGTGGAGACTGTGATGGCAATAATGGTGGGAGGGATGCTAGCTATGTAGTAGAGGCGGTGATAATGGTGGTGGCAGTGTAGTGGCAATGGTGATGATAGGCATAGGGGTACTTGTAACATGGCAAAGGCAGCGACGATGGTGGTGGCATGGTGGTGAAGGTAGTGATGGTGGTGGTGGAGGTGATGTTATGATAGCGGTAAAAAACATGAGTTTCTCATTTTTGAAAATATTAAAAGTAAGTAATTTTAGAAGTAATAAAGTAATTTTGAATATAGAAAATAGCACTGGCCATTTTTTATTGGTTTTTGTGATTTTATTTAAAAATAGAAATAAGAAATAAAAGTGATGTGAGACAGGCTCTTAGTTTTTTGTTACCTTTTATCCTTTTTTACTTTCAAGTTACTAGTAGATATGAAGAATTAAAAGAATTATAGTCTCCAAACTAATATCCCAAGCAACTTTCTTCCTTTTCCATTTGTTTTACCTGTATACTTAACATTGCTTGAAACTATAAAGAACCATCCATGTCACTGCAAATAAAGACGCTGTTAACTACCATTGTTATTAGTAGCTTGACAAAGTTTGACACATATTATTTAGATATTGACTATAATGGTATAGTGACTGAATTTTACTTTATAGTGAATCATCTGTGGTTATTTCAGTGAAAGAAGGTATAGGAAGAAGCAGCGTATGGATGGAGAAAGTGATGTTTCTGGAAGCTTTAACATTTCTGATGGCTCTGAAGATATAAAAAAAGGAGACAAGGTTTCATTTTACAATGAGAGGATTGATCTAGAAGAGCAGGTCTGCATTATCGACTGTAATTCATCAGCATATATGCTTGACTGCCATTTGAAGTGCCAATATATGGAGATTATTTATACTGTTTGCTGCTACATTTTTTTTTCCAGATTATTTATTTATTTTTTCAAATTAACTTTTTGCAGATAAAGCAAATACAGTTGGATATTGAGATGCTTGATGATCATAAATCTCAACTCGAGGTTGGTTTTGTTTGTTCAATACTGTTTTCATTTTCATTGTCGCTGCCACATCTGTCATAGTTAGTGATGTTTAAATATGTCACGATAAATATGATTTTTGATCAACAAATACAAGATATGCATTTTTAGAAAACAACTATTTTCATCAAAAGGTACCTGTTGCCGTTACTTTTATCTTTGTATGGAATTGAAATTTGAAATTCCTTTTTTTTATTTGCTATTTATAGGTAGAATGATGTCAAGCATTTCTGTTACTTTGTTTTAAGCTATTTAAGAAACTTGTCATGTATTTTTTTAGATTTTATGCTCACAAACTTTGTCTTATTTCTTTTGTGAGTTGTCTTGTTAAATGTTTCTGAAGCTTTAAAAAAATGTTCTGGTGCATGTCATATTTCTTTGTGTCAGTAGGTTTAATATCTTGAAAGACTATAATTTAGCCTTTATGTTTTATCTAACCATATCATCCTTTGTTAGGTAGTTTTTAAGGGGTCTAAGAAGAAAATAAAATAATATTAAGTTTTGAATTTTTCTTATTTTACTTATGAAGCAAGTATCCGAAAACAATGCTGTTTTATTAATATATAGCAATTTCACCAAGACAATCCCCTTCAATTCTTAATGGACTGAAGTTTATGGATTCATGTTTTGAAATGACTTATGCACCCCTTGTTTCCATAAGCCAATTAAGCCTCTTAGCTCTAAGAGTTGCTATCCATCTCAATTAGGTTTATGAAACTGAAAATTAATGGAAAGTTATTGGTAGCATATAGAACTTGAACAAATTTTTAGACTTAATTTTAAGCAGTCTTTATTTATTATTCAAGTTATACATTCTCCTGTTTGTAATCAAATTTTCAGATGAACTTCTATATATAGCCTTGCATGCTATAGAGGGCATCCAAATACTTATTAGAAGAAAGTATATAATTTTCTAGTGAAAATAGTTAAGGAAACAATAGATGTTGGATTTAATATAACTTAGGAAAAAGGGCAGAAATCCATCCATAAGCATTGAGTCTTGTCCCAACTATTTGGGTTTGGCTCTAGATCTTCATTTGACAAGTGTTCCTGTTTAAGGCAACATCAGATTTTAGAAAAAGGGTAGAAACTACAACGGACAATAAGAGACAAATTTCTATTAATCATACCTAATAAACAATTCTCTTGCAGTCATGAATTAGTGGATAAGACTGAAGGCTTTGGATCCATGACTTAATATAACTTCCCCAGATCAGAAGGATTTGATTGTTGTGAAATTGGAAAATGTTAATTCTGCTGAGCTTTATGTCGCAACAATGGTTCAAATGGCTCATCAAGTAAAGAGTGGGGGCATGCATAGTTGATAGACTCTACAATATTCAGGATATGTTTTAGTTTCTTGTAATATGGTTTCCTTTCATGGCTCCATCATTTGTGTGTTATTAAATGGTTCCATGACTTTTTCAATTAGCCATGTGAGAAGTGTGTCATAATTTCTTCATGTTGTAAAAGAGCTAGTGCATTCAGTTTGGATGAGAAGAAATAGGATATATGCTTTTCGGTATTGGCATCTAGAGGGAGTTTGATGGCGATTAATTTAGGAAAGTTCAAATCTGATTACGCTGAGTTCAGAGATAACTATGAAGCATTGCCTTAGACTTGGTAAGAATAAATTATTATTATTATTACTATGGCATTTACAACCTTTGTCTCCATATCTCAGACATCTTCCTGGCTTGGAGATTGAGTACCACTTGGGTGTCTTGTGTCATGGCCTTAATCTGTGGACTTTACTATCAAATGTTGCATCTTTGAGAATTCATTCTTCCCTTAGGATTCTTTTCCTTTAACTTGCCTCTTGCTTGTCATGGTTTTGTCTTGTATTTAAGGCTTAAAAATTCATTCTCTTTGATCTCTTTTAGGGAGTCCACAACTACTGTTTCAACCTTGGCTATATTGTGTATTTATCTTTTTCCTCAGATCTAAATCAATTAGATGACCATGATGCTATCTGTAGATTTTGTGTTCACTTATTGGTGGCCAAAAAACTTCAAGATTGATCACTGCTGAAATGTATCAGGCTCTTCTGCCATGTTCTTTGTTGACTTGCTTCATCATGCCTAAGAATTCTTTGTAATCCAACCATTATCTGTCATGCTAAACATCTTCTTTTGGCTTGTCTCTTGTTTAAATTGTGTGAAGCATTACCTTCCAATACCTAATCAAGGCAATCTACCTTGATGCCTGATAAACTTACTGAATAATTAAAGCTGTCACTTTTTTAGAGCATCTGCCTGCTTCTTAGCTTGCACTTTACCTATTTAAGCAATCTTTTCACCAGATAGTTTAATAATTTAAAGGTGATTTTCCAATATTTCACTTTTTTGTGAACTAAAACAATTGGGACTAGGAGATTAGACCACACCTACAATGAATTTTGTTTGAGTGCCCTTTGTTGCTATGTGTTGCTTTTGTGACTCTCTCTCATCTTCTTTTACTTCTGGTGCCACCATAACTTACATTAGTGTCCAAATTCTTTTGGCTTCTGGTTATTAACTGTATTGGTGATTCAGCATTAACTGTATTGGTGATTCAGCATGCACATGGTTCCTTATCCATGATTGTGCTCTCAAGCATTGTGTTCGCTTGTTTTTTTGCTTTAGCTCGTAAACTACCTATTACCCCATTGTACTCATGATGTTGTTGCTTCTATGTTGTTTGTCCTTCTATCCATTGATCCACCACTTACTGAATGTCCAGTCTTTCTTGGTAAACTACTGGGGTATATTATTCGCCTTGAACATATAAAGGGGTTGTTCAAGGCAATTAACAATAGCCTATTGGTATTTGTATACTAGATCTCTGAACATGATGACCTATTAATTAGTCTTTGATAATTCCATAAATGCATCCATATGTTGAGTACATTTATGTTACTAACAAGAGGATGTGGGTCTAAATAAGGTATTCTACACTTTCTTGAAGGTAATGATTCTGCTCAGGTTAATTCATATTAGTAGAATTTGAGTGCCAAAGAATCGCAATGATGTATCTTGATGCATTCATATTCAAGATTTGTCGAATCAGTATTGGGGCTCGTATTGACCGGTGATAGGTTCGGTATGGTGCAGGTCCATGCCGTGTTTTTCAAGGCATTACTAAAATAAGGAGAGTGAGAGGGAGTGGGAGAAGGGGATGGAGAGGGGGAGAGGAAGGGGTGGGGGGTAGGGGGTGCTGCCAAAGCGGAGCACCTCCACCCGAAGCCCTTCGCTGTTAGCTCTGCGAGGGAGGGGGGGAGAGAGGTGGTACTCGAGAGGGGGGAGAGGGAGCATCTCCGCCTTTAAGCCCTTTGACTGTCAGCTACGTGATACACTCGAGAGAGAGCGAGGCTACCTTCTCGGTTGTGGCTGGCATCCAAAGAGAGAGCAATGGAGCTATGGCACGGGAGATTTCTTTCTTCGAGAGAGGTTCAAGAGAGGTCATTCGGGGAGGGTTTAAGGGGGAGATTATATAGGCCAAACCGACCTGACTTACTGAAGCATTCTAGGTCAGTATCAATTCAGTTCGATTAAGGGTGGCTATTGACTTCGCCCATTGGATGCTGACCTGATCCAATCCTATTTGGGCAAGTTTACCTGACTTGTAGCGGATCCGGGATGGGTACATGTAATGGTAAAACCTATTCAGAACCTGATCTAAATATTTATCACTCTTCATAAATCTCCTCTCTAAGTCAAAAGAAAAAAAAAGATTTTTGTAGCTTTACCCAACCCGATCCGTCCAACCCGCCATCACATCTCGAGACTATCTGTCCTGCCCTGTTCTACCCTAAGGCAAGTACACGGTGGGTATGGTTAATGGCCTACCCGATCCATACCCAACTTTTTTTCATCCCTAAGTTCAATATGGGCCGAACCATCTGGTTCGGGTCAGTTTTGGCAATCATTGTTCATATTAGTTGGTATGGTTTTATACATATGCCAAATCTGTGACTTTCCCTTGATACAAGTTCAGTACTCCGCATTTCTTGATATATATGAATGGTTCTAAATCATGATCACTCTTGCCTTCCAAAGCTTCACATTCACATGCCTCCCAACCACTTTTACTTTTTGCATATATCATCAATTAGATACTCCTATATTCTTAACTTGTGAGCCTTCGTTCACATAAAGGCCAGAGTAGGTTCCTTAAGTACTACTGCATGAGGAAACTATTGCTATATTCAACATGTTTATCTTACAATAACTTTTTATAGCCCGAAAATGGATTGTATTGCATCTGACAGATTTATAGATATCCTCAAGCCAAGTTAAAGAAGAAAAGGCCTTCTTGATCCTTGAGATCAAATACAACCTATTTGCATTGCAAGCAATGCAAAATATATGAGAATATCACTATCCGACATGCTGACATACGACTCTACACATTATGACATGGGGTGTCAATTGTACTGACTGACCCATAGCATTTACTAGATTTGAATATTGTGGCTCTTGTTATATGCTGTTTTATCTTTTGAAGTATTGTATGTGTAAGCTTTTTATGTTTCTGCTGTATCTCTATAGCCGATGATGTAACTTTTGTGGCGGCCTTGCTGCATGCATTGCCTTTTCCTTTTATTTGGTAATTTGTAATTATTGGTTCTGTTTCTAGATCTTTTTGGAGGAAAGGTTGATGAAGCACAAAAGCTTTCTAGTAGAATAGAGGACCTTGACTCGAAGCTGAACAAAGAACAAGAAGACTGTAAAAGGTGTCATTTGTCACTCTCTCTCTCTTCTCTCCTCCCCCCCCCCCCCCGCCCTCCTTTTTCTCCCCTCACTCCTTCAAACATGTTCTTATATTCATCTGTCACTAAGATATATCAACAATATTTTAATGACTGCTTCAAGAAGGAATTTATATTTTATCTACTTTTTTTATGCAATTCTATTGATGTTCTTTGTAGGATTACTGTAAAAATTAAAAAGTTTATCAAAGCTCATAGGCATCATATGAAGGCACAGGAGGAGATGAAAAGGCAAGTCTTCCTTCACTTATTTGAGAAATGTTTTAGCTTTTCGTTCCCCTTTTGGTTGTATTGGCTTCTAGATTATTCTTGCTCTTTGTGGACATTTTCCAGAGTAACCAAGTATGGATGATTGACTCATGATTGCAACTGTACAGGTCACAAGTTCGTCTTCAAAAGTTGGGCGATCAGATTAGTTTGGATCCCCTAAAGACTAGAGCCAATGAAGAAGAGTCTAGTGTAAATGTTGTAAGTGATGCAGAGCCTAATGATGATGGTGATAATCAGATCAGCTCAAGGAATGATTTGCTGCAGCGTGATGTTCTTCAGCCAAGAGGAGGTCATTTGTTGACCCAGCAACCAGTGAAGAAGCAAAAATAGGCAAGTTGCTTGAGAAGTTCTTATCTCAGTATTACCAGGATATTCTTAAATTTGTAATGCTGTTTATTACTGGAAAATTCCCTTAAAATTTGAATCTGAGACAGATTTTCTAGTTGCTAGCTAATTGTTTGACAGATATATGCATAAATAGAGATGCCATACTGTTCACCAATGTTCTGTATATTTCACTTTGTTCTTATTGTTTTGTATTCATTCTGACTTTTAATGCATATACATGATTTCTTATAGTGTAATTTTGTGATTCATAAAATTTGACTTGTGCATGAGATTTTGATTAGCATAAGACTTCCACACTATTTATATGCAGCTTATGGTAAGTCTTCTGTGTCAATCCGCTCTAGCATTCAAAAAACAATTTCCCATTCCTAAACTTTTACTTAGGTAATAGATACATCTTTTTGTCTTTTCTATCATCAATTTACAACCATAAATTGGGGAAGATATCACATTTTGATTAGTAATCCTTTTTCCTTTTTCGTTTCTTTTTTCCTTCCTTTCTTTCTGAAAATTCTTGCTTTTAGTTCTAGGCTATCTGCCTCTATCCCCTTTTAAATGGTATTATTACATGTTTGTGCTTTTGTCTTGGTGAAAACATCTGGGTTGTTGCAGGGAATTCACGAAAGAGAGGAAGATATTCAGATTCAATAACTAAATCAGAGAAGCTTATCAAGTCTGAAGGGCCTGCTCTTAACTCAGAACATAATAGCAAAGGAACTGACACAACAAAAACAGTCCTCATTAACAATAAGTCTTTGACAGATGACTACAAGCATAAACAAGGAAACTTGATTCTGCTACCACTGCTCCATTGGATAAGGTTGGATAATTCTTCCCCCCTATATGACATTTGCTTGCTATATTGATAAATTTCTCTCTAAATATGACTCCATGTGAGATTCTATGCATTTGCCTCTATAGATACTTGTTTATCATCTTTAGCAAGACAACAAGAAATCGATAACTATAATGCAGCAATAACTAAAAGCACTGTTGCCATTGAGAATAAGACTCCACATTTTGTTGAAAGTTGTATTACAGTTTTCCAATTGCATGAAGAGCTGCATTGGTAATTTTGTGGTGCTTAAGCAGACATTTGTTACTTAACAGGTGAAAGGTTCTGAATCCAGACGCTCCTTGCCTTCAACCAGTATGGCTGCTCATGCAGTAGATGAACTCATTGAAGCTATTGAAATGGAGGAGAAACCTGAAACTATTGAAACTGCAAAACATATTGAAAATGCAGATGCGGAAAACAGAACCAAGTCAGCTTGTTTGCCACCCCTCCTCCACTGGTCCCACAAAATGCGTACAAGCAGGTTAGGAAGGTCATATCCTTTTTCCCAAGGAGATTGTTGTGTTGCATAGAGGTGAAGAGTGGATAGATCTAGTTTGTTTGCCACCTGTAGGGCAAGTCCTGCACTTTGGATGGTTGACTGTGCTTAAAATCATTTTCCCCTGTTGTTTAACTGCAGGCATATTTATCTAGTTCCATTTTGTAGGCTTTATCTCCTCACATTGTCCTAATTGCTTGATGTGGTATTTTGTCTATAGCACAAATGTTTTAACCCACTAGTTTACTCCACTATGCAGCCCAACCCGTCCCACTTACCCATGCCCTTGCTTTTATGCACACAATAGTTATAACAGAAACAACATATTTTATTTTCTCAGTCCAGCCTTTTTTCTCAAAATAAAATTGTAGCTTTTATAGTGGATGTCATTATCCACTATAATTGGAATTAATGAATAAAAAATGCCAAAACAATGGTGTTATGTGATGAGACCACTGTTTGCAGGTTATCCTTTTTTAGTATACTGAATTTTTATACTTTTAAGAATATTGAACTATGCATAATATTTATCCTGTAAACAGTGAATAGATCAAAATAATTACTGTTTTTCATTCTAGATAATGGTCTTTGTAATAGATAACAGATGGTTATTATTTAGACTCCTATTGTATGAGTATATATAACATTATGTGGGACCTTCAAATCATTAATGGACGTATAGGTACATACCTCAATCATTTAAAATTGTTATTATTTAATGAAATCAATATATATTGTAAGTTACAAGATTGTCATTCTATCCTAATTTTACTAACACTGACAGGTTTCTCTGAATTTCAGCATCTTAAAATGACAATTATTCTCTGAATAATTCCTGTTTTATCAAATTATACATGGATTATCATGCACTCCTTACGAATTACAAATTGATGGAGGTATCAGGTGTTGCTGATGGTTTTGATCTTGTTATTGTTTGTTGTTACATCTCCCATGCTTCTTTTTCCATAAACTAGTTTATGAATTTTCTGATATCTTTCCCAATGTTATCTTTGATACCCCTATCTAAGAAATCCTACAACACGTGCCTTTTAGTTCCTAGGAATGGTCGATATATAGTTCTTTATTTATCCTCCTAAAAATATTATGAATCTTACCTCTACTTTCTTTTTTTTTACCTTGTTTCAGTTTGAGGGTGACGATGAGGATGTAGAGGTGGAAAAGGTGGATGCTGAAATGGTAGACATAGATATCGATAGTGAGGTGGAAATTGAGCAGATATAACTGAAGCATCTTCTAGATGTGCTATGTTTAAAAGAAATTTTTTCAAATGCTAATATTTTTACCAATGATCTAGTCTTGGTAATGTTTAAAGCTCTTTCCTGTGCTGTTGAAATTATTGCTGGTAATCCAATTTACAGATGCTTAATTCTCTTATTGTCATATAATTCTTCAGTGGGCCTAGTATTGTGGATCATTCAGGTCTGGATCAATCAATATGTATGTTTAGGTATTTCCTGTCAGTGTTCATGTTTCATATTGTTGTTAACTTATTTTTGAAATTTTCTTTTTGACTACTGTCATTTTTCATTTGCTGGTGCAATCTCTTTCCTGTTCATTAGGTTTCCATATGTAACACTTAATATATATGGCCATTCAGGACTTCATTTTACTCAAAACTTACCCAATATCGAATTCATTACATTTGATTCATCATGTTTTTTTTTTGGTAGCATTCATTGTTTGTTCTTCAGGGCATTGAATTTAATTAGCTTATTTTTGGACATCAAACATGTATTGGTACTTTAATTTGTTCCTACTATGAGAACCTGGAAACGGAACATCCTCATAACCTTGTGCCAAACATTATCACCAACCACTTTGTTAAACTGTATCCTCGACAAGATCCAACAGGAAACTAACACAATCAAATACACTTGCGAGTTTTCAAGTTAACCTTATTTATATTTAAAATTGACCATTTTGTATATTGTTCTCATGCTTTACCACGAATGTTTATTGCACCTTTGCATGAGTTCGGTTAGCGCATTTATTCACACAAGTGGGTGGATGAGGTAAGTACCTAGTTTAACTACTTTTCTAGTTTTTTATTCCTCTGCTTATTTATCATGTTATCTATTCATAAAACTTCAAGTAGAAGGATGATGAAAATCTACCAAGTTTCAGGACAATGAAATGTTTAATATCATTGTTCTGAAGATATAAAACAACTTCAAGACTAGCATTATATTTCTGAGTTATCAGTTAAAATCTCAGTATTTGTCATATGGTCCCTAAGTCTCCCCAAATATCGATATCCTGAAGCAAGTCCTCCCAACCTCCAACTCCTGTAAGTGACTCGTCATCTTTGTTGTCATCTTGGATGACCCTGTTGTCAGTTTGCATTTCCTTTGTTATAACATTTTCAACATTTGGCACACCAATGATCTGAGCATCCACCCATGTTTTATGATGCTTTGAAGAAGATGGTATTTTTTGCATTTCAGATTCTTCTTGCTGGATTTCGCTTGCAGAAGATAGGTGATCCCTTGACCAAATCCAAGTCCTAGGAATGGTTTGAGGTCGTGGCTTAAAGACTTTGTCGTCATGCTTGCTCCTCTCCTTATGATCTCTAACATCAAGCTTTTTGCTCAAATGAGAGTTCCAGTAGTTCTTAACATCATTTGCGGTCCGGCCAGGAAGCCTGCCTGCTATTAGGGACCACCTGAACGAGATTGTTTCGTTAACTGACAAAAATCTTTTCTAAAGATAAACATGCAACTAACTCTGGTTCCCGGAATCCATGCAATTAGTGACCGCATCATGGTACACATGGTATAAGGTTGGCTTGTGTGGCATGGCATGGTGACAATATCATGTGCATGCATTAACCATTTGGTGGCAATGTATGGATATGCTTTCCAGTCCATGGATGTTTTACTCAACTATCATGGACTAGGTTAGGTTTCAATAGCTCTTGCTATTCCTTTAGCCAAACTAATTATGTATGTACATGCAAGGAGAGTTTTTTTCGAAAATGCCATATTTGTGGGCATAAGATGCTTTGCAATAATTGGACAGTATTCTGCTTCGTAGTGGCACATATTACAACCAAGAAACTATTTTCCAATTGGTTACATACATAGATCAAGTAGGTCATTGACCCTCCGAAGAGTTTGCTGTTGGGTCAGTTAAAAATAGTTCTGATTGGTCACTCTGCACGAGCATAAGACTTGGACGGCACCAATTAAATTGTTTTGAGAATTAGTGAGGCAATGTGAATATCTTTCTTTTTGAGGGTCCATTGGACTTAATTGTTAGCGCCGGACCAGCGTAGGCACAAGAGACCTGTATGTGGTCAGCTCAATCATACTGCATGTAGGTCTCCGATGCCTACCTAAATCTGCAAATGTAGCACCTGTTGTCAGCTACTTAGAAGATTTGCGGGCGTGTTTTACGGGCAACGAGTGATACTAACTAAATTATTAGAATCTGTACTCGGTACCAACATAATCAATTTGTATTTGTTAACATTTAGTGCCTGTTATGCTGGTCCTATGGTTTTAAAGCAATCGAATCATAAATTCTGCCCCAAAATGCGAATCATTTAAACTAAATGAGTGATCACTTTAAACCACAAGCTACTCATCTTGTCTCAATATTTGCCATACAAAATTTCCAACATCTAGAAGTCATACTCACGAAGAGTTCTGATCTTTTCGATAATGGTGACCGGAAGATGATTGAACTTCGTGGCCCTGTATAGAAAGCGAAGTGGAGAGGATACGTTGAATTTCAAAAAATTCTTTGTGCACCATCCGCGGCGTAGAAAATCTCATCATTTTTCAATAAGTATTTAGTACCTGTAGTATTATTTTTTCATTTAAAATTTGAATGATGAAAATATCTTCTCTTCTGAAAAAATTATGACATCCTGGATTGATATTATGCTATCCTGCGTTGGAGTAATGACTTTTTGCACAAGATGTCATAATTTTTTTATAGAACGTCATAAAGAGAGAAGGACATTTTCGTCGTTCAAAATTATCATCAATTTTTCAATGATGAAAAATATATTTCTTTTTATGACGTCCTGTGAAAAAATTATGACATCTTGTGAAGAAAGTCATAACTTCAACATAGGATGCCATAATATTAATATAGGATGTCATAATTTTTCGGAAGAAGAAGTATTTCATCATTCAAAATTTCAAACAAAAAATAGAAATACGGGTATTAAATGGATACTAAATACGCATTGAAAGTAATGATTATGTGATTCAATAAGACGAAGCGGTGCACTCCACATCAGATTTTCTACACTGCAGGCAGTGCGCAAAGAATTTCGCGTTGAATTTCACAAAGGTGAGTCCCACCAAACATAAATTTGGGCTTCCCAACCTTGTTTTATGGGCTTCCCAACCTTGTCTTAGGCCTACCCCTACTAAGTATAAATAACATTCCTTATCCAAAAAATATACCTTGGATATGCAAACGCTATTCTCACCGAATCAGAGAAAGGTAACGAGTATAATGAACTACATAGGCTCTTCTTTTGTGACTTGCCTGTTACCTAATAGCTTGTGAAGCCTAACAATAAGATCAGTCTCATCCTCCCCAAAGCTCCCTCTGTTAATGCCCGGCCTGAGATAATTCAGCCATCTGAGTCTGCAACTCTTTCTACACCTATTCAAGCCTTCATTAAGAGAAATTCAATTCTATTAAACTTTTTTAGTTTTCAGAACAATACCTCAATGAGAACAGTTTTCCTCACATACCTGCCCTCTGAGGGACATGGCGCCACTCCGTGGCACCATACTTTTCGACACACCTCCTGAGAAGAGCATCTTCCTCTACAGTCCATGCTCCTTTCCTGATACCAAGCTGCTTGGTGCCACTGGTCGAGTCAAAGCTCATTTTTGTTATAAACGTGTTATTATGGCTCGCCACCTTTCTTTCTCCCTTTACTTCCCTCCCAATGGGAATAGATGTTCCTTGTGATTCTGCTGTCTGCCCAACGATTGAGTTCCTTTAATACTAGCACTTAAGGATCGAATTCGTTGGCGAGAGTCGTAGTCAGTGAGATCCTAGGCATGGAGGATGATATTGCTGTCATCGGCATCGGGCACATGGGCAAGCAATGCTTCCTATGTAAGACGGTAGAAATATGATCTCATGAGATGTTGGATTCTTGATCAAGGTACTAGCAGCAATTTCTTGGATCCATTGGCTGAGGAATGATGATATTGATTTTCTTTAAATGGCTACAGATTAGGTCTTAACAGTCGATCGAGAAGGTCCTTTTTTTTTTTTTTTTGGGCAACATGACACTATCTGCAATTATGGATGGTGAAGGTCATGCGACGCAGATATTTTTCTTTAACAGATCAAGCATGCCTCCGCATTTGGCAGCCTCTTCATCCGATTCAAGATTGAATTGAAATTTAATGTGCACGTTCACAAAGAGAATACTAGGATTGCGAGTTGTATAGATCTAGATTGGCTTGAAGCAACAGCATTGCCTGGACTTCAGTCTGACTTGGTAGCCTGAGCAACTCTTCTTTCCATTCTCTAACTGGCTGGAAATGCCTCTAACAAGGTCAGTATCTGTACAAGCAACGGGAAAGAGTTCAGAAAGACATGATCTATAAATCACGGATGTCACCTTCAACAAAAAACTAGACCTGACTTGATCCAAACTCATGGGGTACATTTGGGGGGTGTTTGGTTTGTGAGTGGAATGGAAATCGAAATGGAAATCGGAATGGTTAAATCCCTTGAAGTACTTGGTTCGTGACCAAATCGAATTCGGAATCGGAATCGAAATCGGAATCGAAATTGGAATGAAAATTGGAATCGAAACTGAAATCGGAATCGAAATGGATAACTCCCATTCCAACTGTTTGGTTGGAATGAGTCCTATTCCGATTCCAATTCCGGAGTGGAATGGAAATGGATCAATCTATATAGAACTCAATCCCTACTCTCTTCTATGAATTCAATTTTCATTCCAATTCCGATCACGATCCAAACGCTTTGGAGGATTTGACCATTCCGATTCCGATTCCAAACCATTCCGATTCTCATTTCTATTTTGATTCCGGTTACGAACCAAACGCTTATGAGTTTTTTGTAGATTAAATCATTCCCATTTCATCCTGGAACAGAATCAAAATGGGACTCCTCTCAACCAAATGATTGAAATAGGAGTCATCCATTCCCATTTCGATTCTAGATTCCCACTCTTTCCAACCAAATATATCTTTTGATAATTTTGCATCAATCTCAAGCCGAGAATCAATTTTCATTCGGTAGAGATGATCTGAGTCTTTTGCATCCTTGCAGCGACTCGCTGTCCGGTGGGAGAGTGATCTCATGATTGTGAAATGCGCAATTTATATCATACCCTGGATATGGAGCAGTGGCAATGCTCTGGTTCCAAACTCCAACAAGGCTATGCAATGAGAACTATTAAATGCATAGGTCATCCGTGAATCCAAACCTTAAAAGCCTATCACATCTAACAGTTGGACGTGATTTTCAAAGCACTTGTTTCAGAAAGTCTTTTGGCTCTCACACAGCCCCAGGAGCTTGGATTCCATAAAAGATTTGGCTGGCTGAGGTATGTTATCTTTGTTTTCTCCCGTAGATCGGTAGTCCGGTTCGCGACCCAGTGTTTTAGGTGCTCCATTCCTGTATGCTTTGGTAAAACGGCCTAGAAAGGAAATTGGCCATTGCTTAGCTCATCCCCTAGAAAAATAAGTGATAAATTCTTGCACGGTTCCACCTCCCGGCCATCCCCAGACCCCTCTTTTTCCCAACCACTAGGGTCACCAAATGTCCCTAAACAATCATGTTCTTAGCCATGAACTTTAATTAGAACAAATAATTTTCATTCTATTGGCTTGGCAACCAAAAACCCATTTAATTGTGGTCATGGTTCTCACGATCGGAATAACTCATCTAAGAGCACTAAGTTATATGGTATGATTTTGTCCTGTCTATTGTCATTAATATAGTAGAGCACATCTTAGGGATGACACTATTATACACATGTAAGAAGAAAATAAAGATTTATTCTAAGAGGGAAAGATTCAGACAAAATTAGCTATATGGTTGCTATCCCTCCGCATTTAAGTGGGTGGATCCATCAAATTGAGCAAATTTTTCTTGAACCGGCGATAGGATGGTTGCAGTGTGGGTGGCAATGTGATGAGTTAGGTTGTCAACTCTATGACTCGGACATGATATATGCTCATCAACCAGATCCACTTTGTCTCTTTCTTGCCTAACCTCTTGTTCCTTCTAATTCTTCAGACCATTTTTTTAGAAAAAAATTGGTATGAGTGGGTTGTCCTGATATCTTCTTTTTTATGTTTTCTTACGAATGAATGGTTATGGTGCTGTTGTTCGAGTAGGGGATGGGGTGCTTCGCCTGATCCAACCGTATACCGTTGTCCATAAGGAATGTTCAAATTTTATCACTGATTCTCAACTTTGCCTTCTATATTTTCCTAATCTCAATTTTTTATATCTGGTTGCTGCCTAGAACGGTTCTTAGTTTGCCCTCATGCTCAGGTTTGAGTGTCATAAATATTGGTTTGTTAACAAAAGGTTGCAATTAGGATGGTGAGTTGCCAATCGTTGCAACCCTTGTATAATGAAGACATACTAGCTTCCAATAGTTTACCTTAGGCATGGCATATATTGGGCATGCAATTGACGAAAGTAGATGATAATGATGATTGCGATTTTTGTAAGGCACCGCTATATTGAACATCAAGGAAATTTTAATCACGTATAATTACATGAGATGGAAGCTATTCAAGGATAATGCTTAGTTCTAATACTCGGTGTCTTGGTTTTTATATGCGCTTTCTTTTCTTGGTCCATTGATGCTTTACTAGTAAGATACCCGCACTACACGGTGGGTCAAAAACAACCTATGGAAAATATTTAATAAATAAATAATAATTTTAATTAGGTGATAGATGGAATTTGAAATTATATTATCTCTATTTTTTTGAAATCTTTATATAGATTTTTGACTATATATTACAGCATAATATCAAATGATCGATATAATATAATGTTACGATAAATAGTTCATCAAATTATTTGTAACTCATTTGATGTCGATGGCGACGATGAGATTCGATCGATATAGAACAATCAATAAGAGTAACATCAATAATCTTCAAAGTCAAGGATCTCCTCGGTCGAGCTATAAAAAAAATGTATAGAAATATTATCAAAGATTTTTTCGAATGCAATAATTTGTAGTAAAATAAAAAATCGCTTCCAAAAAAGAGATATATATATATATATATATATAATTATTAAATTAGAGTATCTCGATCTTAATTTTTTTGAAGGTGAGATCATTATATTATTGATTTTACTATCGATCCTATATCTGATAGATGTAAAGGCAAACATCGAGTTATATACCCTTATATTTTCATGAATTTTAAAAATCTCCTTCCGTTATAATCTAATAAAGCATCCAAGAAAAATGGTGTTTCTTGTAGTAATGGCAAATCAACTCTTCCTTCGCGATAGCACACGCTGAATATAGGTCTGGATGCACCGGTTGATTTTTGCAAGTGCTCTTTATAACAAAATAAAGCTCCACAAAATTAGCATTGATGCTTCGAAATCCCAATGTTTAATGGTTCGACAAAGGCACCTACAACATCAACAAAGAACAAAAGATACAGACCTACTTTAGTTTTTCTCGATATTTGAGAAGGATGAGAGGAAAATTGCATTATTGCTAAATAGCTTACTTTGTCTGAAGGAAATAGGTGGTCCGAAATCTTCTCGATCACCTAACGGGTTATCAAAACAAACATTCAACAAATTTGATATTGATTAAAAAATTTCTATAATCTTAGAATATATATAGCTTAGATGACATATAATAGATGATATCTTGTTCTATGTTTACTGTAAGATCCTCTTCCAAGATACAATGTTCATCTATCGATGTATATGTGTTCAAATCTGAGTCGGGTACTCTATTTTAACCGACACTATCAAAGCTTTTGTATGCAATGGTATGTGTTGGGTAT
>KE504636.1:2024417-2035443 GCA_000441515.1 Elaeis oleifera | reverse complement strand
TATATATATATATATGTATGTATATATGTACATATAGACTCTACTTTCTTAAACTTTTCTCTATTGGGATATGGCCTTCTCAGAAAATGAGTACAAGATACAAACTATGAACTAAAAATATATATATATCGGAGATAACTAAAAAATAAATCTATAGAAAAAGGATATTGATTTGATTGAGGGTTGAAAGGTCTATTCTTAGAGTAACGACCTAATATTTTAATATATTTAATTAATAAATAGATGTCTTCTTCTAGTATTGGCACTTATATTTGCTAACTACTATCACTCTATCCATTTTTTCATATTTTTTTCCCACCTTCCAATCTTTTAGCAACCACTTCCACCTCTCACATCCTGCTTTCAAGGTACCATTCTATATTAGCCTCATGACTTAGCATAAAGCATAATCTATCACTTTAATAATTATCCTCTGTAATAGGCTATACATGTAATCAGCCTACATCCTAGATATTTGTAACTTGACCTATACCTCAATCTAGTTCGGCTAATTTCTTTTAAATATAGCTCAATCTATCTTATGTGTCACCTTATAGAAATTTGATCAACCTACTACTACCATTCGACTATTTGGCCTAGCCACATTTCATCATTAGTGGCTTTCATTTCTATCTTGTTAAATCAATATTGACTCTTTCAATCTATTTTGAGGTAAGCTTATTACTATTTGGCCCTCTAGTTGTGTCACATGTCTGTTATCCAAATATTTGTAACTTGACCTATACCTCAACCTAGTTCGGCTAATTCTTTTAAATATAGCTCAATCTATCTTATGTGTCACCTTATAGAAATTTGATCAACCTACTACTACCATTCCACTATTTGGCCTAGCCACATTTCAGCATTAGTGGCTTCCATTTCTATCTTGTTGAATCCATATTGACTCTCTTTATAACACCCACCCCTAACTACTGGATGGAAGTGCTACACCCCATCCTTAAATAAGAGTGAAACCAAGATTAGATAAGGGCCAAGAAAATATTAACTGTACCTACTCACAACTTATTTCAATAATTTTCTCAATTTACCAACACCCGTATACCAAATAACTTATCATTATCAATATCAAACTAGGATTTCATTCATCATACTAAGTTTTGTACAACTACTCAACAAAATATACATTAACCTTTACTGGTTTTCACTACTGAAACACATATATTACATCATAATATACATTTCTCCCACAACTAATATGAACAATTCAAGTATACCAGTTATCACAAAACATTCCCTTCTTTGTAACTAACAGGGCTCATATCTTTTAGTACTAACACAGATAAAGATGCTGTTGTTTAACTTTATACTTAGTTAAGAAGCTCTCCAAACTGCAAAAAGAAGTGAGGGAGAGTGAGACCTAAGTCCCAATGAGTGAATAAACCATCTAATAATGGAGAAATAAGAATGCTTAACTTATATATTTAATATGCCATATAAAATTTAATATAACACATCAAGCTGGACATAGCACATAAGACTGAAATTACCGATACACAGTCAAACTTTGATAAGCCGAACGTGAGTAAACTAGATAATGAATAATACCATAACTAAAACTTCAAAACTTCTAATACACTTCCAAACTTCATGTACCAAACAAGGATAATCAAATGATGAGTCATGCTGTTGCTGGGCTACCATTGATTGCCCCACAGTGTATCCCTATCATGGATAATCAATACGGTGCATCTGACACTACTAGACCCCACTGGTATAATATTTATAAGGAAGTGCCGACTGGATATATATATATATGCTGTATGGAATGGTAATACTGATGATAATGCTAAAGCACACCTGATGAGTTGATCACTCCCATGGATAGCCTTTGCACTGAAAATTGAATAAAGTTTTAAATATCGAGAAACTGAGTTTCAAATACTAAAAACTCATTATCAAATCAAAATGTTAAATTACTTGAACTGGTTACACATAAGCATGTACAATAGAACAACTTTGCTACATAAAATTATTTCTATTTCCATATTGTATAATATACAAAAACTGCAAACTATCAGAAATTTAACTGCTTTTCAGTTGTAATACCTTTTATAATAAATACAATAAGAAAACATCATAATTAGATGAAGAACACACTCACCTCCATCTCAAACAGCTATAACACTAACTTGATGCTTGACTTTCCCCAAAAGCACCCCTTAAAAGCTTTCTTCTTCTTCTATAGAGTTAATACACCATGATTAATATAATTCTAGCATGATACATGAGTTCAAGAACACATACTTTACTTCTTTGTGCTAATATTTAACTCTTCTATCTCTAATTTATTCTGTTCAATTTTACTCTGCTTAGGATTAATTAAATCTCATCATAAGATCTACAACTTCCAGCAATTCAACTATGTTTCATTTGCATAACTCATCCCAAATTCAGTCAACACCAAATTCCAACTCATTTGCTAAAGAAATTCAGACCGGTTTTAATAAAATTGACAACAGCTACCTACCTTTCCAAATTCAAGTTTTAAAAGCATACTTCATTCCACAAATTCATCAAATCAGATAGCAATTATTGTAGGTTCACTTTAAATCTAATTAGGGACCAAAGTCCTTACCTCAAAGATCCAAATTTTCTGCTGAAATTAGCACAATCCTCCCATTTTTCCAACTACTAAAATTTTCAGCAACCTTTTTCTTTCAATTTAACATCTCTTTTCCTGCTAGATTTCTCCCAATTTCTAACTTAGAACATGGCCTTCCCTAGCTCTTTCCCCTCTCTATCTGTTCTATTTTACTAAGGAACCAGAGCAGCAACAAGGGGAATCGGTGACTAAGCTTAGAATGAAATAAATTACGAGAAGCTGCTTACTAAGTGTCACTTCCATGAAAAATCAATAAATTTTGGACATGCTGAGGTGCTGCCATCAAATTTTAATCCTTTATTGATGTAATCAAGCTGCTCTATCATCTCCTTAAAAATATTTTTAAATTCCAACTTAAAACACCTCTGCTGAACCCCGACTCAAGCCTTCCCACAGACTTAGCCGGCTCACCCTGAGACTTAGCCGGCTCAGTCCAAACTTAGCCAACTCAGTATAAACTTAGTCAATCGAACTGTGTGCCGATACAGTATTTTCTGATATACTTTCTATTCTCTGCGACTTAACCGATCCATCTTAAAACTTAGTAGATCCAATCCTCTGGGACTTAGAAATTTACTATAATTCATCAATTTACACTTCAAAATTACCATCCATATCAACTTTATCTAAAGGATCCCTCAAAAGGTCATTTATCCTATACTTAAAATCATCAAAATTAAATTTCAATATCATGATTAATGATCCTATTCTTCCATCATTTCTATCTGAATACTTATCAAGAATTTAAATTTTAATGCCACCCTTTTTTCAATTCGGGATGTTACATTTCTTCCCCCTTAAGAAATTTCATCCTCAAAATTTGTATACCACAAGGTTAACTAGCTAATCTAATAATTCAAACCAGCATGCTTTCTCTATGTACTTTGATTTAATCTACTAAATATCTGGTGTTGCCTTTTTGATTATTCTCTCAAATTTCCTCAAAATGCTTTTGTATACAAAGAACACCATTTTCTAGCATTGGTTTAGTTTCCAAGTTGATATTGATATATTTCTTAATTAACCTTTTCTGATTTGTCACCACCTTTTGAACTTCTATTTAGCACCATTAATTTTTTCCAGCCTTGTAAACACCTTGGTCATATTTCGCTCTTGAAACAAAGATGTAAATATCAATTCTATTATAAGTATCATCTGATACTTATGCGCAAGTTCCATCATAGTATCTACTAATTTCAGGTTCAAATTTTGAATCCTTTCTGTCGTATCTTATTTGTTATAACTCCACATAAAACTGACCATGCTATACTTATGGCCAAACGATTTCTTACTTTTGCTCACATCTGATATCACTAAATATTATATCCTTAATTACCATAATCTTAATCTTTGATTCTATTCATACCACAATCCCAAGTAATCCATAACGTCATAATCTATTTGACTTTTAAGATTTGTCACCAAATATGTTACTTCCCAGAAGACTTTTCATCCTTTTTCTTGTATCAATGATAACCTATCAAAGTATAACTTGTTATTCAACCAACATGCTAATCTATCATACTGATACGTATATTTATACTATTTCTTAAATACATGCATACTACTTTGAATTATCCAATATAGGCTAACGGTCAAATAAACTCAAGCTAGTATACTTTCAGTTATCAATTATGCATAAACTTATTATGAACAACAATAAATCATACCTTCCCTTTCTCCTTTCTTCCTTTATCAGTTTTCTCCCGGTGATGACTTAGTATCTGAAGGAAGCCCATGCCTTAATCTAGTTACTTGACGTCGTAAGCCAAAGCACTCCTCAATATGTCTCTGATTTAAGTCTCTTAACCTATCATAATTCCATCTCAATTGTTGCAACTTTGCACTTACCATATTATACCTAGCTCTCACACTTTGGTAGGAATGTTTGAAATCTTCTTTATCCTCAAAATTAATATCTCGCATCTCAAAATGGAATATGTGCTTTAAATTATTGAGAGCATAAGTCGCTGCTTATTCCTCTGATCTTATCTGCTCCACTCCCGAAGAACCCATTGATCTCATCACTTCGTATGGTTGTTCCCCTCTGTTAATGATTATTTCCACATAGGATCTATCATTTTATCCTTCATTTGCTACAACTCCATATACTAGATCAGGTAGTCCTAACTTTCTTGTGACTTCAATTAGAATAATCTTTAAAAAATATCAATCATTCCATGATCTGCATTCAACATCGATCATGTATCTCATTTGTTCAAGGAATTATCAACAATCTAACTACTCACTTCGACTTTATAAACAAATATTGATAATTCATAATCATTCAAATTGCCAAAATATTTAACATCCAATATAGCACTAAATCATAATCATAAGACATCCAATATAGTACTAAATCATAATCATAAGAGAAACTTTCTAGTACTATACTTATTAATATGACTATCAACATGCATAATATCATTAATATCGTCCAAATTATGCACCTAATATACCGTCTTCCAGGATTTGAGGAAATGCTTATAATAGTAATTATAATTTCAAATTCTCATATCACTTGAATCATAGTCCCATGAGATTATAATCCTTGGCTCATGTCTAAGTACCACAATACCTTTGCTCTAATACCAAACAATGTTACACCCCATCCCTACTTGTTAGTGATGGTAGTTCTGCAAATTTATGAACACCTCCTTCCTCCTATATTTCTTTTACCAGAATAAATATAAGAATACACAAACAATTTTGCATTATGTTCTTGTTACAGCCTAATCCGTACCAAATTCGCTCCAAAGCCAATAAATTTTTTAATGAATTACAAATCTTTGGCTCTACCTGGATTCCAAACTTGCGTCTATGAGACTGGCCTCTTCATCCTTTACATACCGCTAGTTTCTTTTGTGAAATGAAATAAAATAAATATTTCCAATCATCCTGAGTGTCCAAATTGCGCTCTTCTCGGGGGATCATTCCCAGCTGACCAAGATCATGTGTACATACAATTATATAGGCTCCATCCATAAAATCATAAGAAGAACAATTATTAAAGAAATAATATGTTGAATTAAAGTCCAAATTTCACTTCACTTCTTGAGCAGCAAAGGCCCCACGTTGTCACCCGTAGCCTTGTTGTGCTTCACATGGCTCCCGTCGCACAGCGGGAACGTCCCCGACCACCAACACCTGATCCCATCTCCCACTAATCAATCGTAACAATATTTTCGTTTTGTTATAAAAAAAGAGAGAAGGAAGGGAATATGAATACCGGCAAGGCCCGGGCAAGGCACCTTGCGCTGGGCCGCGCCCAGCCGCGTGTTGCAGCGCCTGGGCCGCGCACGGCCACGTCGCCATTGGCCCACCGATTGTCCTCCGTCGCTCCGAATTCTGTACCGATTTTAATCGTATGTATCTTCTCCGTCTGAATTTTGTTTGAGGTAATCTTAGTCTCGTTGGACTTCATTTTTCATTTTGGACCTCGCTGTAGGCTCAATGTGGATCGAATCTCGAGACATCAAATCTTAACAATCTCCATCTTGACTTGATATTTGGCCTCCTCCTAACTCTGAGAGTTTTTGAATCTCATCGCCCCTATACCCTGGGGCAATCGCCTGCTGATCATGGATTGGCAAACATGAGAGTCGAGCCAGGCCGCTCAATCCTATCTCCGGACCTCGCTATAGGCTCAATGTGGATCGAATCTCGAGACATCAAATCTTAACAATCTCCATCTTGACTCGATATTTGGCCTCCTAACTCCGAGAGGTTTTGGATCTCCTCGTCCCTATGCCCTGGGGCAATCACCTGCTGATCATGAATGGGCAAACATGGAAGTCGAGCCAGGCTGCTCGATCCTATCTCCGTCGTATGCTGTGCTCCTCCTGACCTGAGACCTACTCGGGGCATCATCCTGCGGCAATAGGAATCTCACCTTGTGACGTCGTCTTTCCATCCTCCCGAGTCTCCTGTCTCGTGCCCGATCCACCTCCATCTGGAACTCCACTTCGCTCTAGTCTCCACCTGGCTCCTGAAGCTCCACCTCGTATTGGGCTCCCTGCTAGGTAATAATGTCCTCTCCTCCCCTTCTTCCCTCCAGTACAATCTTATCGCCGCGTAGCACCTTCAGGATTTCTCCACCAACTACCATCCTATAGCCTCTCGAATCTACTCTACTTAGTGAGATAAGATTCCGTCTGAAATCGAGTGTGTATCGGACCTCTCCCAATCTCCTCACTGCACCATCATGTGTCCTCCAACTGACCGTCCTGATGTCTCTGATCGCACAGCTCGATCCTTCCAACAGATAAACAATGCCCTCACTATTTTCAGGGAGTCAAATTGCTCATCTCTACAACATACATGATAGGTGCATGCAGAATCTAAAATTTACTGTTGGAAAGAAGTAGATATCTCGTCAAATATCTCTAGGATATCTTCCTCTGAATCACTACTGGTCATCGCCACAGCAGCCATTGTTCGATTTTTGAGTTGAGAGCAATCTCTGGCTAGATGTCCCAACTCGTCACACCGATAATATCTGGTTTTGCTTAAGTCCCTCCTGGACTTGGACCGCCCTCGTCGCGATCTTCTGTTGCTCTGTCTACCGCCTCCTGCTCCTCCAAAAGCCACCAAGGCTGAGCTACTGCCACCTAAGCTCGAAACCGAGTTCTCCCTCCTGAGAACCTCGTTCTGGAGTATTACCGCGGTGACCTCGTCCATCTTGATGGTGCTCTTCCCCACTAGAAGAGCAGTCACCAAGGACTCGTACGAAGGGAGAAGCGACGCTAGCAAACCAGCACCTTGATCTTCTCTTCAACATTCTCACCAATACTGAGGAGGTCGGTGAGGATCTTCTGAAAGTGACTTAAATGCTCCTGCACGTTCTGTCCCTCAGCCATCCACAGCTGGTAAACTGCCTCTAGAGGAAAAGAGTGTTGGTGAGAGATTTTGCCATGTACAACTCCTCGAGCTTCGACCACAGCACCATCGGAGAAGCCTCGCTAAGCACATGGATCACCACCTCATCCGCTAGGTACATGCGGATGATACTCACCGCCTG
Organism: Elaeis oleifera; assembly: GCA_000441515.1. Classification (NCBI taxonomy): domain Eukaryota; kingdom Viridiplantae; phylum Streptophyta; class Magnoliopsida; order Arecales; family Arecaceae; genus Elaeis; species Elaeis oleifera. Next base: position 2,027,800 of record KE504636.1, on the reverse strand, counting down.
CATCTGTAACCGTCTCCAATCCTGCATCTCTATGGTGGTCAGCTTCTCCTTGCACAAGAGAGCATCAATTAATCCTTTGCTAAATGAGCACGTCCTTCACCCTTGCCTGCCACAAGGAGAAATTGCTCTTTCCATCAAACTTGTTAATCTCCATCTTGATTGATCCTATCTTCTCCATCTTCAGTCTTGCTCACCACTGCTGCAATCTGCATCCGTGTACCACCTCGCTCTGATACCACTTGTTGGGTGGATGTCTGGTCAGGACACCATCTCTCAAGACCTTTTCGATACCGCGTGATGCAGCAGGAAGAAAGAAAATAAAATAGAAACAATCAAATACGTGGATCAGTCAAAAAAGAGCTCGCCTCCACGGGCATGCAAACTTCACTATGAGAAAAAAATATTACAAGAGGATATCTCATCCTCAACCCTCGTACACCCAATATTTTCCTCACAGAAAGTTCTTCCTCACAAAAGCTCTCTCTCTACGAAAACCCCCTGAACCCCTGAAGTGATCGCTGTCCGCTGTCCAAAGCTTTTCTACTCTTTTTTCTCACAGCTCCGCATGTTCTTTCTCTTCACGAAATTCTCTCTCTAGTTTCTACACGAATGAGTCCGCACCCATGAGACCACCAGGCCACCTTGACCCATCAGTGTTGCGTGATCAGCCTTTTAAAGGCTTAAAACCATATTAGATCACAATTAAGACTCCTAATCAAGCTTAAATCAAACCCAGAAAACCTCCCAAACTGTTGGATCGAGACCGAGATCAACCCACACCATTGGATCACGCACTGGCCTATAAACAGTATCATGGACCGTAAGAATACATGAGAAATGCCCATGCGGTCCACGCAGTGGGCCATGGACCTCCCGGTCCACGGTGGACTGGGAAAACAGGCTCCCAGCGGGCGCTTGGGCCTGGGCCACGCCCGCACCGCATGCCTGGGCCTGGGCCGCGCGCCCGGGCCTGTGCCAGCCCGCGCGCCCCATGCGCCTGGGCCTGAGCCAGGCACCGCACGCTAGGCAGCGCCCTACCACGCCCAGTCGCGTGCTGCCATGCCTGAGCCTTCCGCCGCCGGCCGTCGGTGGTCCTCCATCGCTTCGAGTTCCGTGCCGACTTCAATCGTACATATCTTCTCTATCCAGACTCCGTTTAAGGTGATCTTGGTCGCGTTGGACTCCATTTTTCATCGCGGACCTCATTGTGAGCTCAATATGGATCGAATCTCGATGCATCAAATCTTAACCGTATTTCTTACACCTGATGTAATAACCGAAAGGATAGAGCCAGGGTCTGGAAGCGCCTAGACAGAACCCTGTGCACTAACAGCTGGATCTCCAAATTTCCAGAAGCGAAGGTCCATCACCTGGCACGAATTGGTTTAGATCACTATCCACTTTTTATTGAAGTTATCTCGACGGCTTCTAGGGAACTCACGCCATTCAGGTTCGAGAGATTTTGGCTATCATGTGTGGGGATTAACGAAGTTGTTCGGCGTGCTTGGAAAGAGCACCTGTCTGCTTCCCTTGCCACTAGGATCAACCTCCTCCTCAGATCAATAAAATGCTCTTTGCTTAACTGGAACAGAGTTAATGTGGGGAATTTATTTAAGAAGGCTAAATATTTGGAAGAACAAATTAACACTCTTCAAATTGAAGGCATTACATCAGGTGGTCTTAATGATGCTCGATATAATCTACTGCTACGAAAGCTTTCAAAATATGAAAGAGTTCTTCGGCAACTTAAAATTTTCTGAAAACAGAAATTCCGTGTGCATTGGCTAAGGGAGAGTGACCAGAATTCAAATTTCTTCCACAAAAGCATAATCATGCATCACCGGAGAAACAGAATCTGGTCGGTTTCTAATCTGCATGGTCAGACAGTTAATCAGGAGGATGAAATCCGGGAGTGTTTCTGCCATTACTTTTCCTCCAAATGGAATTCCTTAACTAATGCACACTCTTTCTCTCATCAAGCTACCTTCCCTCACTTATCTGATCTCGATAATCAACACTTGATAGTGAAGCGCTTGGAAGTCTTGGATGCGATAAGTCTCCAGGTTCTGATGGGTTCTCTGCTCTCTTTTTTGAAAGCCTTCTAGAAGATCATTTGCAAAGATGTTTAGGCGGCGGTGTCAGAGGTCCTCAGCTCTTGTGCCATGCCGGAAGAATGGAAGGCAACCTTCATTGTTCTTGTGCCTAAGAAATCAAACCCCACCAACCCAATGACTATAGACCGATTAGTCTCTATAATGTGATCTACAAAATTATGGCAAAGATAGTGGCCAACAGAATGAAATACCTTTGGCCTAGCCTGATTTCTCTAGAACAAGCTGCCTTTGTTCAGAGAAGACAGATTGCTGACAATATACTTCTAGTGCAGGAAATTCTCCACACCTTTGACAGTGCTTCAAGAAGAAAGGCTCTAATGCTAGCAAAGATAGACATGGAACGGGCTTACGATATGGTGAACTGGGACTATCTTCTTTCTACCCTTCGTCTGATAAATTTCCATCCAACTTTTATTGATTGGATTGCATGCTGTATTATTAAACCAAAGTTTGCAGTCCTAGTGAATGGATCTCCATCAGAGTGGTTTCATTCTTCCAAAGATTTGCGACAAGGATGTCTGTTGTCACCTCTCCTCTTCATCTTGGTAACGAAATGCTGACCTGAATTCTTCATCAGAATGTCCAGGAGGGGAGGTTACAAGCCTAGCAACCGGCTGTGGGGGCCCTATCATTTCACATATCACATTTGCCGATGACTTGATTCTCATTGCTAAAGCTACAATCCAAAATGCTAGAGTTTTGAAAGACATCATGGCTAGCTTTTGTGAGCAATCGAGGCAATGTGTTAATGTCCAAAAATCACAGATAATTTTCAGTCCAAATGTCGACAGGAATATTCGAGGAGCCATACTTAACTTACTGCAAATACAGATCAAAACAGATCCCTTTAAGTACTTGGGCATTCCCTTATGTGGTTCCAGACTGAAAATCTCTGATTGCCATTTCATTCTTGAGAAGATCCAATCTAAAATAGCGGGGGGAAAGTGGAAATTTCTGTCTCAAGCCGGCCGCTCTGTTCTCCTTCAATCGGTTCTATCATCGATCCCCCTTCATCTTTTTTCCCACTGTCACCCCAGTGAGTCTATTGGATAATATTCAAAGAAACTTCAGAGCTTTTCTTTGGGGTCATGATGAGGACAAACGACGCATTCATCTCCTCTCCTTAGAAAACATACGTTTGCCGAAAAAATTGGGTGGCTTGGAAATTCGAGATTGTTGGATGGATGTCTGATCTGGATACCATCTTTTAAGATCTTTTCAGTACCACGCGATGTAGCAGAAAAAAAAAAGAAACAAAACAAAAACAAT
>KE504636.1:1987139-2023831 GCA_000441515.1 Elaeis oleifera | reverse complement strand
TCAATGTGGGCTGAATCTCAAGGCGTCAAATCTTAACCAAAATCTTCATCTGAGGCGCTCTGCTTTAATGGGTACTCTGGCGGCATGGGTGGTCCTTAATCCTATGTCGCTATGGTCCCAGATGGCGAGGTACAAATATCACTTCTCCGGAAGATGAAACAACTATATTCCCCCAAGAAGAGCTTCCTGCGTGTGGCGTCTCATTTGTCACTCAGCTCACATGATTGAACACTCCTTTCAGTGGCAGATTGCAGATGGAACCAGCATTAGCGTCCTCAATGATTCTTGGATATTGAACCTCCGCTCTGCTCTGTGCCAACTATGTTTAACTCTGAGGTGGTGACAGGTGATGATAAAGTCTCATCTTTGCTACTTGAGCCTGGGAGATGGAACCTTGGAATCTTGAATGAATAGTTCCATCCAGACTTGATTCAATCTATATTGTCTCTCCCTCTCCTTGAGACGGACGAAAAGGATTCTTGTATCTGGGCCGACTCTGGTGTGGCAAAGGTAACTGTCAAACAGGTCTACAAATTATTATTATATCAGGACCAGAATGGAACAGAAGCTCCATACAAGTTCAATGATATTTGGGATCTGTCTGTTGCTCCCCGTGTCAATTTTTCTGGTGGAAAGTTGCTTGGAGAGCTCTGCCAACCAAAGAGATGCTTACTCATCGAGGAATGCTTCCGGTTGGTCAGGAGGCTTGTGACACCTGCGGAGATGTGGAAGATCTTGAGCATATCCTCTGTTACTGCCCTGTTGCCACACTGACCTGGAACCAGATTGCCCGAGTTATAGGTTTATCTCAACCGCTTGGCGCAGTTGATGATCTTTTGCAGGTTCTGTAGACCTCAATAACATATTGCAGAAGGCTATAGTTGCTTACTGTGGATGGTACTTGTGGTTTGCTCGGAACACTCGAACTCATCAGCAACAAATATCGCATGCTAAGGAATTATCTCTCCTTCTCTTCGATTGGCCTTTGAATTCTCTAATGCCTTCGCCCAAGACATGTCCTGGGCATTTACGGCTCTAGTAGCCCCCCCTGCTCTGATACCCACTTTGGTGTGTTGGATGCCCGCTCCCCATGGCTGGTTGAAGGTCAATTTCGACGGCTCCGTGAAGGGGGAAATGGCCTGCAGTGGTCATGTGATTCGAGACCATCTTGGGAGATTATTGTTTGCCGGTGCTCAAACGTTCCATTCGTTTCTGCCCCTCTCACTGAACTCCGGGCTGCTTGCGAGGTGCTGAAGGTGATTCATAGCAGATTTGTGAGGCCGAACATTGTCCTTGAAGGAGACTCTCTAACTGTCATCCAATGGCTTGATCTGAAACACATTTTCTTATCTAAATGCCCTCTTGTTCGTGATATTGCTCGAATTATTTCAAGCTTCTCCCATTTCACGATCCGACACACTTTCAGGGAGGGAAATTGTATTATTGACTGGCTGGTCAGGAATGGCAACATCATTTTTCTGTCGCAGTTTGATTCACTCCACCCAGATCTGACGTCGCTCCTATCTTCTGATGCCCGTGGAGTGTACCGTCCGTGATCTCTATAAATTTTGTCCTCTGTTTTGTATATTTGTTTTATTTCCTGCTGTTTAGCTTTCTCATGCGTTGTTCCTTAAATGCATTTATCAAAAAAAAATCGTTTACCAAAAAAAAAAGAAAAGAAAAGAGAACAGTCTTCCTCTTCCTGTGTGCACGTGTCAAACTATTGTCCGCTAGCAATAACAAGTTACATAGATTATTCACGTAACCCCTTGACTCTCTCCGTACAGGCGTCCACGGCTCCTTGGTTGGTCCATTTTGGGGTCCGCATAATAATCAATTCTAGACAGTGCTTTATTGCATCAATTTTCCGGTGGAAGGTTGTAATTTTCTCCTCTCCAGGTCTAACCTGCTGACCAGCCCTGTCCGAGAATCACATCTCGTCCAAGTCTGAATCCAAAGCGCTTTCCACTTTTAGGGTTTCCTGAGAGGAATTCGGCGACGGAAATGGCCGATTCGAGAATCCTAGAGTTTCTCTGAGACGCCATCGGTGGTCTCACCTTTTTCCGATGGCGGAATCGGTCTCCTCCGCAGCAAGACGGCCAAGGAGGAGGAGCTGGCCGATCTGATCCAGCGGTTCATGGCGTCGCTCGCGGAGCTCTCCGAACGCCTCCCTTCACTGTCGATCGTCAGGTTCTCAATTCGTCTGCCTTGTTCGCCTGGACTAAAAGTGCTTGCTTTGATTTGTGTTTCTTCATAGGTTCTACCGTTCTGTTTGTGTTGTATGATCTGGCTTGTGGGTGTTGCTAATATAAAGTGGAATTGGTAATTGGTTAGGGTTTTCTGGACGTTGTTAAATTGTTTGTCCTTTGTGGGGTTAAAGGGTACTTTCAGATTTTGTCAAAATGGTGATTTTGATGCCGATGAGGGAGTTTGATAGCCAAGGTTCAATTTTTTGGTGTAAGATGACTTTTCTTTTAGATTTTTGCCATGCTTCTACTCCGTATATGGTTGCTGAGAATGTCAAGGAAATATCAACATTTCACTGATGCAAAAGGAAGAAGAAGAAGAAAAGAAGAACTTTCTATTGTTTGGTGACACGGAGAAAATCAAAGAGAAAGAGGGAAATTTTATCCTTTGGTTTTGCAGAGGGGGTAATGAATCGAGTGGTTTTGCTTTATCTGATCCAGATCTCCAGAGAGATACAACCCTTTGATTTCTTCTTACAGTTTCAACCTTTTGGTGAGGAAAATTTTAGCATAGTTAAAGAAAATTTCTACGCTATATATTCTCTTGAAAATTTTCTCCATTTCACCACCAAACATTGGAAAACAAGATTCCCCTCTAAGACAATTTCTTCTCTCACTTTATTAGAAATGAAGCAAAGTTAATTTATCACGAAAATAAGTTAAATTGTTCCTTATCTCAATGGTTATGTAGATAAAGAAGGAAAAGAATAATGCTGCAAGGGGAAGGAAAACCTGCTAGCAACAAATAATACAGCTTCTAGAACACTATGAAGGAGGGCCGTATGTCCACTTGGGCCTACATGTGTATGGCAGGCCAACATGTCATAGTGTAGCATATTATATTGTGCTATATATCAGCATGCACCAACACAAGAACAAACATCTACATTATTCGTATATTGTATGGTATACACAGATATTGCTAAATTAACCATAAAGATATGCACTTGCTCATACTAAACCTAGATTATTTTGGATTGCATCCCATTGAAGTAATACTACCAGTTTTAATTAAGTTGGAAAACATATCATTGTGGGTTAATCTTACCTAAATTAATTTCAAATAATCTTGAAAAGACCACCCATGAGTTACAAGAATTGTTTATACCTAAATGAAGGATACATCCAGAAGATCAGAAATTAAAGAACATATGAAAAGTTGTCTCGCCTTTCCATAAATTATAGAAGACCAATATTAGTTACAGTCCTTCTTAGCCTCCTAATAATGTATGTCATTCAATGATGGTGGGCTACTACATGCTTGCGTACATAAGTATGTATCGCATACATATGAATGTACATAATAAGTAACCTTCATTGTCACTCTCTATAGATCTAGTGGCAATAGATTGAGACTTTCCATCATACTGCACTAGCCTGGTATGGCCTGATACACCTTAAATTGATATATATTAGCAAGTCTTGTACCTTACTTTGTGGCTAATGTGCATATATACAATTATACATCATAAGATGCCAAAAATATTATCTGGAATCTTTGGTTTATCCTAAAGTATGATGTTTTAGAATGGGCCCACAAGAAGAACGTCTTAAATATTAGAAGGATCTAACATTCAGACATATATTTGCCCTTGACATTCATACCCAAGTCCATGTAAATATTTGTACCTAAGACAATCTGGTAAACCACATAAGGAACTTATCTATGAAGATAATCAACAAAAATGATATTCCGATTCTCTCCATTTCGAGGAAGTTTGTTGAAATTCTTCTATTTCTTTCATTCCATGCAACCGACCAAATTGCACTGGCTATCCTTTGTATCATGTTCACCTATTTATTGAAAGAAGAGTTTACTTGTGTAATTGGGAAAGTTGTGGATGCCTCTAGATGTGTCCCATTTGATATATGTATGCATGAATACCTTATGAAATGGGCTGTGAGATTAGTGTCCATTCAATAATGAAGCAAAAAATGCATTACCTAGTAGTCTCTTTTCAAAGTGAAAGAGAAAAAAATTGCTATTCTATTCTTCCTAATACATTCTTGCACTCTCCATCAGAACAGAAACTTCTCAATTTCATTTTATTGATGAAGTTGGAGCCTACCAGAATGATGAAATCATAGAAAAAAATCTGTGGGAAGTCATTATTTTGATTTAAAATTCTTAAATATAAACTGTTACTGTGCAAAATTCATGCTGTAATTTCTAGTATTTTCTCCAAAATTTACTGTAATATGTTAGGCACCAAATAATCTCTGCCTTCCATTTTAATTCTTTAGCCAGCCTGCCAACGTTGAATTTCATAATCATCATTGAAGAAGAGTCCCACCTCCCACATCTCTGGAACTCATTGGCAAATGGAGGATATAGCTGATTGGGGATCCTTTTTTGGTGTTTAGATTTGACTAAGAAACCCGCCTTCCCAAAACTCATTTTGAAATGGAGAATATAGTTTTATGATCTTGCTCTAATGATGTAGCTCCACTGATCTTTCTTTACTCTGTCTCTCAGCTGCCTTGAACATTTTCAGGAAGAGCTAAATTCATTAACTTCAGTATTTCACCACCTAATCATCTTGCCTCTTGACTTTAGTCATCTTACTCTAATGATACGAGAAAACTCATTTGCTATTTTAGTATCTGTATGAATGCTGAAAATCTCAGTACTAATCAAATCTAGACTGCAGAGAATGGTAGGTCTTGATAAATTTGGGTATAGTATTTTCTTTTTATAATTTTCCACTGTTCATATGCAGAATGATATGGTCTTTATGTAGGTTACTTTGGATCAATGTTCAAAATTCTGAAGTTATTTATATAATTTTTAGATGCATAAAGTTACATTTTGGGTTGTCCAACACTTATGGATGTCTTTTTCATTTTTGTGGATTTTAAATTATGTATGGTAACATTATGTTCACTGAGCTTACGTGTAATCTTTCTGATAAAAATGTCTTCATATCAAATCTTGAGTTGTATTTAATTTTTTTATTCTTTTCAGAAACTTCGATCTATCACAACACTTGCTGCTTTTGCCATTGCACTTGTTTTTGCCTGGAAGCTTTTGAGAGCTCCTACAGATCAACAAAGAAGGCAACGCAGACGCCATGGCTCAAATGGCCTTCCTAATGCCAGAGCACCTGTGCCATCTTCTGAACTTTGCTCATCCTCTGCAGATTCAAGAGTGCAAGATGTAGTTGATGAGTTCTTCCAGCCAGTGAAGGTGTTATTATTCTTTCATTTTAACCTACCTCATGCTTACTTGCAGCTGACTAAAGTTTATATGTGGTGGTTTTGTCTCCACAGCTCACTCTGGAGCAAGTTGTGAGGCATAAATTGAGTGAAGGAAGAAAGGTACTTGGTGTTTCTAAAACTTTCACTTTATAAGCTCCTTTCTCCAATAAACTTGCTAAATCTTTTTCTATCATGTAGCTTAGAGGGATTTGCATAGTTGTTTTGTTAAATTTGTGAAAATTCATGTTTGTTTCTTTACTATAAAAAAAGCAAAGCATGTTGCAAACAGTTGATATAAATATCTGTATTTTGTTTCTGTATGCATGTCAAACTTATATGCAAATCAGTGAAAAATGTGAGTACAAAGCAATGCAATTTTAATTTTTTGACTCCTGCAGCAAGATTTGCAAATCCTGCCAAGTGATTGACAAATTTCAGGAATTTCGAATTTGGGAGTCTTATTCATAATATAAATTCTGGCCCTACTTTATTCATCTAAACTAATGTGCATAATCTAAGGTAAATTTTAAGCATTCTTAAGAATATACAAATTGTCACTAGTACCGAACTTTCTCCTTGAAAAAGAATTTCCTCCAACTCTATCTGCTCCATAAATTTCTTTGAACTTATAATAATTTAATTTTCTCGTTGTTAATGGATGTGGAGTTAAAGGTAGAAATAAGTTGACAAGGATGGGATGGATGGAAGGCTAGCCTTGATCGGACCTTATATAAGAGGGGCTGGTATTCTCAGTACTTTTACCTAATTGTAGTTAGTCAAAAGTTCTTGTATAGTTGAGAAGGTCACTTTGATAAGTTGAAGGTACTTGAAAGGAAAAAAGAATGTGCCATAGGATTATATCGTAGAAATGAACAAGATTGCATAGAGTGGCGGGCAGTTTATGGGAAACATATGGTCCCTTCATTCTAACTCTTAAAGTTAATTATTCCTTTGAGGTGCTAAAATGGAAATTTTAGTTCTTCTAGTAAGATTCTTTGGTGGTTAATTTAGGTGAATATATGATTGCAGATAGTAAACAAAGAAATAAGAGTGAGGTATTTTCAAGGAGTTGGTAGCTAATCATGGAGCATTGAGTGTTTGCACAATTTGGTGTAGCTAGTGGGTCTTTGGCCATGGTTTCTGACATACACCAAGATACTTGATGTCTTGAATGAGTGGTTGTTGGAGTAATGTCATTGACTCATGGTTTAAAAACCTTCAAAATGGGATGGTACAACCAAAACCGTACCATTCTAGCATGAAACTGGCACTCGTATGGGTGCGAGGATGCCAAAACAGCTGTACCGGTATTTACCAGTCTCTACCAATCCGCATCTATGCATCCCAGCAGTGTTGTTCCTGACCATACTAGTTGATACTGATGGTTTTTCAATTTTTTGGACAATGTTAGTGTCGATACAGTATCGGTACTGTACGGATACCATAGTGTTCCAATGGAAAGGTGGTATGCATTTCCTTTTCCTATAATGGTTTTCCACTGCATGGTGGTGGCACCGAGGCAGGTTGCCATTATGTTAGTGGGAAGGAAAGCATTTCCAATATATGATTGGCATGACATTATGGCTATGAGGTGGTGATGAATGATGGGTGGTGAGATTTGGGCAGAGTGCTTTTGATCTACACTGCAAAAAAGTGAAAGACTAGGTGGAGAATTTTGCAGTTTTCTACAAATTGAAGAATAAAACTAGGGGCGTGTCAGTTTTCCATTTGGTTCACAGATCTCTTCTTCAAATCTTTCTTCAAGGCTATTGCTGAGTTTATTGACATGCACTCATTGGACAAACAAAGCCTTCAAAAAACTAGCCTACAGAACTTGCAATAAGCCAGGCAACATTGTGAGGCACATGCTGCTGCTTATAGGTGTTATGTTGATTTTGAAAGGAACCTAGTGGTATATCATTGCAATTGTCTCTATCCAGCAAATATGACATGTCTAAATAAAATGGCTCCAGCTTTGAGCCAGACTTGTTTATATCATTTTTCAACCTACAGTTCATTACTTGTAATATACTCCTCCAACATGCTAGATGCATATTTTGAGTGATGAAGTGTCTCTTTAGGTTGATTATACAATATGTTCATCTACAATTGAAGTGACCTAATGCTGATGTTGCAACATACATTAACATTGATGGACAAATAATTACTTTTGACTCATTATCAAGTTATATTATTACTTATTATTGCTTGATGCACATATCATGCTTATACCAGTGTCAAATTAACCAATACTAGGTCACCTGCCGGTTACTTGGTGTAATTCTTGAGGAAACAACTCCAGAAGAGCTTCAGGTTAGCTAATACGCCTCTGTCTTCTCTTTCTTCAATTACAAAAGTCAACTAATTAATGATATTCTTGTTTGTTGTGGCAGGGACATGCAACTGTGAAGTCATCTGTGTTGGAAGTGCTTTTGGAGATCACAAAATTCTGTGATGTTTATCTCATGGAAAGAATTCTTGATGATGAAAGTGGGGTGTGTGCTTGACTTTTTAACTTGTTATAGTGCTATCCTTTTCCGAGGATTTATGTCTTGTCTTTAATAAAATAGAATTTATCTATGCTGGCATTGTACACTGAAGCTTTTCAAATTACTATCTTTAATATAAATATTTCTGGGTATTATAATTTCATCCTAGGTGGTAACTTAAAACACTTGAGAAGTTGCTTCTTTGCTTGTAGGGCTGCTTCCAGATGGGCTTGGGTCAAGCCATCCCAATTCCCAAGCTCAAAATAAATGGAGATGTTTATGCTCAGGCCCTTAAAAAGATAAGGTTTGAAGTCAGTTTGGCCAGGCCTTCTTGGCCTGCAGGGAAGATGGGTGAGGGGGTGCAGACAGCAAGAGAGATGGAGAGGGAATGAGTTTGGTCATTGTTATCCCAAGCCTGGCCTTTATTCAACCGAGGCCTACATTTTAATTCCTGGCCAGAGTTCACTCCAGAACCCATTTTGCCTTGGCTTCAACCCAGTTCAATGGATCTTGGGCTGGTACAGGCCCATTAGCGGTGCTTTCGCATGCCAATGAAGATACAAATACCTTACACCATATCTGATCTAATTTCTGTTTAACTTGAACTTTTGAGCCCCTTTAGTTTCCAAATAGTTTTGCTTTCTTATGAGGTAACTTGTGGGACATAAAGAAATTGTCAGAAAGAGACTTGTTCCCACTCATAACTTTCCTTGTAAACTTTATAGTTAACCTATATATTCATTCACCTTAGATTATTCTAGGCCCATCTTCCACTATGGTAATACATCTAAAACTTTCTGGAGCTAGGCTAAGAAGCAGGAAAGAAGTTATCCTTTCTTTATTAAATTACTTGTACCCAGAAACTTGTGCAGACACAACTGCATCTGGGAATCCTTTTTGTCCGCGTGCACTTTTATTTAGCTTGCACTCACTTGTGCAACATGGTTGTCATATTATTTCTTTAATATAAATTTTTATAGTTTTTTAAACACAAATGGTTTTGTGAGGTTCATAGAGCAGTATCTGGATATAGTAGTGTTATTTTTACTGAATTAACTTTTAGAAAGAAAGCAAGGAATGAGAACTTCAATACAATCTTGTTGCAGACTTGTAGGTAAGGAATAAGGAATGAGTATTTTAGCATCTTACTGCAGCCTTGTAGGCAGCATAAGGTTTATGTAGATAGAGTGTCAGTCATGGTTAGGTAAATTTGATTGGTTTATTGACACAAAAATGGTGGTGCAGGAAAAAGTTCTTTCGGCATTGAATGATGCTGGGGTTTTCACCACTAATGGTTTGGTAAGAGATAAGGTAGGACTACTTGTTCCTTGCATTTATTTGGTTGAATTTATGGAAAGAACATCTGTTGTTAAATGTGCTAATTTCTTGAGATCATACTTACATGATTATACTTAGCTTGTGGAAACACCTCGTGCTCTCTCTATCACACACGCAGATACACATGCACACACAAGCACTCATGCACCCACCTAGCCCTACACATACACCCACATCCACACTAGAACTCACATCTTGTTTTTTAATCTTTGGAAACTTATAAAGCTTAATGCTAAGGTCAAATGCTCTCTCTCTCTCTCTCTCTCTCTCTCGCGCGCGCGCGCGCGCGCGATGCTGGAACATGTTTTTCTGCACCCAAATAGTCTTTAAAAGACTGAAGGTGCAGGCTATGATAGTCGCACTGCATGTTGCCCCACAGCCAGAATGGACAACAATGTTTGAGCTGCTGCCAGGGTTGCACCAATCCATACTTTGGGGTGTGTAGATGGCAGCATTTTCTGGAGAATTGAACAAAGGAAAGAAGAAAAAGGGTTCTTCCAGGATCATTGATGTTTCCATTTCATAATATCATCTTCAAACTTCGAAGTCTCACCACCAGCATAACTATGTCATAAGGATAAGAAAGGAATCGGCTTTTATGTAGTGGTAAGCAAGGAAGTCGACTTCTATTTGGACAAAAATGTCATAATCAAACTTAGTAAAAATTTGAGATGCTATATTTTATTGTTATCTCACAGAATATGTCCCACTACTGTAACTAATTCCATACAACCATACATACTTGTCTAGCACTTTTTAGTTTGTTCCTTTATCACTAACTAATCAAATTGTAGTTAAAAAAAAAAATAGAGATGCTATTTTATTATATCTCACAACATATGTCCCACTGCTGCACTAATTCCTTGTACACTTCTCTATCACTTTAGTTTGTTCCTTTATCACTATCTAATTATGTGTCAAACCTGCAGGTTCTATTTTGTAGCACAGAGAATGGGCGCATTTCTTTGTTCGACAACTGGAGCCAGATTGGCATATTGATACCAATCCTGAAATTATACACCAGTTAGCTGTAAGTCACCAACTAGTTTAGGACTTTTTCCTGAATGAATGACAATGTGCTTTGCTATCTAACACTACTTCCCGATGGCTTCACTGAATCACTTGTTTCCGATATATGGTTGTGTACACATTTGTTTGTCCTTGATATCCTGATTAGCATATTAAATTTTTAACCATGTGTATATCATGATACCATTACATCTGCTCAAACTTCTCTTGAATGATTGTTAAAGGAAAGTGGTTATTGATATGTTGCATGGCAAGTATTCTGTTAGTATTGCACAAGTTTCCTTGTAAGAAAGACGTTAAAAATATCTTAACAAAATTTAGTTGATGCTTGATATCAGCCGTTAAATAACTTGTATTCTTTCCTTCTGAATTCCTAGCCTTATTTGCTAAATGAAAATCTGTGGTTTTTTTTGAGGGATCCATTATGTGCTTTTTCTTACTGTAGCCAAAGTACATTCCCCCCACAGACAATAACACGTTTTCTGTCTCCAGAGGTTTATTAAGTATGAACTCCATGTTACGCCTAATAGACCAGAACGCACAGCTTCTAACGTGTTCAGCTCTGAGAGTTTGGAGCGGTTCTTTGGAGATCCAGTTCGAAGGTAATGTGTCTTCAGTAATCAACTATGGCTTATCTTCTCATGTTCTATGTTGGCTTCTTTTTAATTCAAGCTTTTTTCTAAGCACTCAGAAGTTCAAATTATCCAAACATTTTCAGTAAATACTAATGAGATTTACAAATTAGTTAATCAATAGCCTTTTACTGATTTTTTGTCTCCAGTAATTTTATCCTAGGAATTGTCTGTATGCTCTTAATTACACTATAAATAAATTGTTTTTTGAAAAAAAAAATGCAAGCAATTGCAGTTTTATTCAGTATTGTGACTATCTATCTAGATGTGGCTACAAATCTTTATCCTTTAATTTGTCTCTGCACCTCTTTATCCACTATAATTCGCTTCTAGGGAAATAATTATTGAATGAATGTACATTTGAGCAGATGATTCGGCAGGCCTGCTGTTAATCCATAGAAAAACTATTTCCAGAGGCAGTTGCTTAGTAGCACCAATTATTATTCTAAGGGGGCCCTGATTATTCGGTTATTGGCTTTTTATGCAGATAAAATGCGCTATCGAATTTTCTCCGGTACTTCCAAGTTATGCTGTTGTCTAGCTGCATATTATGTCCGGATTGTTCATTGAATGGCTCTCCCCTTTTATTATTTTATTGAAACTATGTTCAATGTTATGTGTACATTTAGCAGTGAGAGGGATACACTACCATGTTGATCATGATCCAGTTCAATGCTGCACCAACCATTTCCATGGCTTGTATAATCAAATTGACAGCGGTGGCTTCTGTTGTATGTTGTCAATGCAAATAGGTCCATTTATTGATGCCTCTCTTTGTCGAAGGGCTGAGAATTTATCTCGGTTGCTTACCTGGAAGATGATGGTGGCTGCTGGTTGTCTGGGGTGACATGTCTTTGTGTGGTACTGTAGTGGCATGAAGTCTATCAGATTGAGTATACCATAGTTTTATTGGACTGGTGATCTAAGTTTAAGCCACTTTACATGCATGGCTTGATGGTGATGTCTCATTGCCCTGGTAGTCCAAATTCTCTGGTGAAAAAAAAAAAAAATTACTGTTGTTAAAACAAGGAATTGCAGAAATTTGTTAAAAGCTTACTCTAAAACCTAGCTTATGTGACTTTAGAAGAAAAGTTGTATGACTTGACTTTGCAAAAAAAATGGGAAGTAAAATTGGAAAAATTACCTGTTGGTGCTCTAGTATGGCAGGTAAAGGGTATTTCTATCCAATTGGCCAAAAAAAAAAACGGTTTCATTCGCGTCAAAGGAAAGTAATTGAATGATACAAATATTTAAGCGAAGTGTTTCTCCGTTTTCTATGATTTTTTTTTTTTTGATGCAAGCCGGTTTTGTTTGATTTTTTTGCAAAATCTCGGGACACAATAATAAGAATAATGAAATGAAGAAATTAGCTTAAATCAAGAAATTAGCTTAATGGACTGTTGTAGGATGGTGCTTTTCGGCTGAGCCGAGTTGGTAGAAGTCCAATGCGACTTGTGCATACTGTGTATTTGGGTTGTAGAATAGCTTTTGTTGTGTGCAAGACTGCAAGAATTCCATTTGAAAGAAGAATAGAACACCAGAATTGCCGAGTTATATACATAGGTTCGTCTATAAGCTTGGCGTTCAAGCGCTTGGAAACTAAAATTAAAAGCTCTATTAAGAGATACATGATGGAACAAACAATTAAATTAAACAAAAAAAAATACCATTAGAAGATATGGTATTTTTCTTGGTCAGGGTTGATATGAACATGTACCTTATTCCATTAGCTCGACGGAGTTTAGATTATGTGGCTTACCCCATTAGCTCAAATAACTAAATTAATAAATACTTGACGAGAGAATAATACTTCCTAGGTTTTGGTGGAGCAGCTGGTGCAACTACTCGTTCAGATACAGCATAAGAAATGTGGACATTGGTGGTGCATGGCGGCCAATCTCCGTGTTTAATTGCCATTGTTGAGTTTGGAACAGCCTGCCGGTGATAAGCCGGAGGAAGGAGTTAGATATAACTCACACTCGGTTCCAAGTTCATTAGCCAACAAAGTGTACCTAATTGCTCTCGGTGCAACTCGGGTGGAATGGAGATCCATCTAAGACTGGTTCATATGTTGGCAAAATTTGCATCATCCTGACCACCCAAATTCGTAAAACTAGCATAACGCTCATGTTATACATAGATTATGCCAAGTTCCGGCACAAATTTATCAGAAAAGAGGTATCCAGTCAGTTCTAAATCATATCAGATCCAAAGAACATAAAACTAGTTGCCCTTCATTAGCAGTGCCAACATGCTCCCAAAGAAGCACAGTGTCTCACACAATAGACAAACAAAAATAGCCAACGATCTATCCAGCACATATGCTGTTGAGAGAACTATCACAAAAGGAGTCCAGCTATCAAAAATTAAGAATGTACTCCTCACATTGTAAGATAAAAGAATGATCTGCTTCTCCAATTTACATGCACCATCCACTATCTCGCTCGCAAAGGAAGACAAAATGAAACGAAATGCAAATGCTAACACAAACTAAACATGCAACAAATACCTAAAGAGAGATAAAAGAATAGCTCAACCATCATCATGAGTCTGTGAGGTAGGTTAGAGGTCTAACCAACTGCAAATAAATGGCTGGGTGGGCCTCTACGAGTGGACCGGCCCAAGTGTGGCCGAGATGGGGCTGGGTGGGCTGAGGAGGGCGGGAATGCCGTCGAGGTGGTGGGGGTGGTGGAGGCGGTGGGATTGTTGGTGGCGGCGGGGGGATTGGTGGTGGAGGTGGTGGGGTTGGTGGCGGCGGGGGGATTGGTGGTGGTGGTGGTAAGGGTGGGGATGGGGGCGGGGCGGTGTTGGCCGGGATGGGGTCGGGGAAGATGGGGTGGCAGGCGTTGTTGGACTGGCATGGACGGACCTCTTTGTGAGCCCAGCCGTGGCGGAGGAGGCCGAAGCCCAGGATGAGTCCGCCCACGGCCATCACCCGACCACAAAGAAGAAGATCTTGGTGGCCTTCCCAACGTAACACATTCCTTCTTCTCTCTCTTCTTGAGATGTTTGGATGGAAGACAGTGAGAAGAAGATGGGGATGGGTAGAGATGGGGGAATGGGACAGTTGGGCTCCTTTGTTTTGTTTTGCTTTTGCTTTTGGATGTTGGTCCACCGATCTCTATGGTTTCACGTGAAAGCCTAAGTAAGAGGGCGGATGGGTAAAAGAAAGAAGAATATAATAAAAAAAAGAGAAGAGAAGATGTTGCTAATTGACCTTTTACAACTTCATCAAGTGCACCCTCCTCGCTTGCATGTGGGGCTATGGGAAGAAGGTGGGTAGCACCTAAGAAGGCTGTTATAAAGAAAAGAGAGATGCACAGTGCCTTAACGAAAAGATGGGATTCTTGACACCCGTGACATGCCCGGACTCGAGAATAAGTTGATATGGGAGTATGTAAGTTCATTAGTCAATCGAAAGAAGTTGTTTTAACGCTGGTGTCGGACCGAGTTGGATCATGTAGGATGATCTAAACTAATCAGAAGATCCGAATGGCAAAAATTTGATCCAAAATCTGTTCGGACTCTGGTCCTACTTTGACTTGTAGGATCTACAGGTTGGATTCGCGTGTAATACGACCCATACCATGTGCATCAGCTATAGATTATATGTTATGGATCCCATTTTAATGTGTATTTGTGCTGATTTTATTTACTGGTAATCGAGGGAGTGAGGAACTTCCTTGGTTTATTAAAAAAGATTAAGAATGTGATACATGTATGGGAGTGTTTGAATGAATTTGATCTGGTCGAAAAGCAAGTTCAGTAAAGTTTTTGAGACCTTAAACGGTCAAATAACTTCCTCGCATCCTTAAATTTCCCACCTCAGTTGGATTTATCAGTTAAATGCTTGGATTTGTAAGCCATGATTGTTTATTGTTATGCTCCAGCAATTCAGTCAGTCCTCTAATCTGTTGCCAAATTCTTCCTTTTCTGAGCAATAAAAGTTTTATAGTTGATCCATAATTATACAACCCTCACATAATTTACAGTCTATTTACAAATACTTGACATTTTCTCAACAAACAACAAAGAGAACCATATGATTTTTTTTTCTCATCACCCCTCGTTGTGACAACCTGCAGAACTACTCCAAGGTGCTTGTAGTGCTAAGGGAATGCACAAAAGCATCTATCCTTTTCTTCATCTCTTCTGGATTTGCTCCAACGATCTTAGTGATCACTGCTCCATCCCTCATCAGCACAAAGGTAGGCATTGCCTTCACCCCCATTTTAGAAGCAACACCCTGTTTATATACCACCAAAGACACCAATTCACTACAACTGTATTACAACAAGTTCATTGCTTGCATCAAAGGGAAAGCTTAGAAAATTGTAGATGCAAAGGACTAATAGTCCATAGAAAGTTCTAAAGATCTAATAGCATAACCATGAGTTTAGCATGGTAAACAATTCAAATTAAAAAAAAAAAAAAGGAAAAAGAAAAATTCAGCATTCCAGATATAAGAAGAATATACTATGTGGGAGTGATAAGGGTGGAAATCAGGTGGATCAGGCCGAGTTGGAGATCAGCACCGTCAACCTGAGGACCTGAGATCTCTACCTGGAACCTAACCACCTCTGACCCAAAGGTAACCCAGTCTCAATATTAATTCTGAGCTCGGGTTCAAAATTGGGTTGGTTTGAGTTGGATCGGATGAAGTTGGAGGCCAACACAATCAACTTGACAGCCTGAGATCTCTACCTAGAACCTCACCCACCTCTAATCCAAACATAACTCTGTCTCAATTTTCTGAGCTTGGGTTCAAAATCAAGTTGGCTTGCCCAAGTCTAGTCAGGTTGGGAGGTAGGATTAGACAACTAGTTTATTCAACTCCTCCAATGCTATATTAATAACATCAAAAATAAACAAATAAGCTCCGGATAGCCATATGTGATTATAAGTGGAATTCCAATTTTACATAGTTAACGAATACTCATGAGATCTTGGAAAATGAAGTGAATCTAATACGTGCGTATTATGTATTGATATGTTTAGCTTGTCCTGATTTTTTTTTTTTTTAATTCTCTTGAACTGTTCAGGATTTGGAACCTCTTCAGATCTTTTGTTATTTTGTTTGTTTCTCTTGCTTCTTTTCAGCTCTGACCGTATAATATATTCATTTGAACAAAACTTTTCAGATGGCTAAGCCTCCTTTCAATTAACAAAAAAAAGAAAAAAAAAAAATCTAACCTAGGTTGTGCCTAAATCTATCCAAACCTAGTGCAATTTCAAGCTCGACTCAATTTTCCTCCCTACAAACGATAAAATTTTTAAACAAAAATCAAAAGATACCGATAGATATATATCTATATACAGCAAGAAAGTTGTCGGTATACTTCTAATTGTCCATGAACCAAACGAAGCATGGGAGGGACAGAGAACATAAATTTGTACAAAAGTGGCATAGAACATCATCAATTTTTTTAATCCGTACGAATAGTATATAAATATCTTGTACATGACTTGTAATATTCAGGAAGTAAGTAATAGTTCTAGATCATTCAATCACGCAAGAAAAGTGCAGAGGACCATCCAAACAAAGAATTACATATACTTGTTACCCAAAAAAAAAAAAGAATTACGTATAATTTAAAAATGTTCTAATAATTTAGACATATTGCAGTTCTTATGCGCGTTAATTCATCACATGAAGCAAGGAAAATGCTTCAGTGATCCGAATGAATGTGATAAGACAACAAAAGAGCTGGACCTCCCACCTACTTCTTTACCATGATAAACACAAAATGGTGGCATGCATCAATAATTGAACACGTAATTGTGGTCCTGGCAATAGTTCTCACACCTGATCGTATGACAAGACGCGACACCTCTTCGTAACTCAATCACCAAGGTGGGTCCTACCATGAGAAGAATGCCACTATTGAAGCACTAGCAAGCAGGAGGACCTATTCTTTCAATTAACCGGTTAAGGTAGTGCACAAAATTGATCAAACATGGTAGCAAATAAAACTGTGCTAATAATAGATCCATCTATATAGAATTCTCGATCTTTTCCCATTTTTTTTTAAGGAACGTAAATCTAATCTTCTAAAGATGTTTTTTTCCTAATTTGTTAATTAACATCATTGTTATGAAATGGAGGTGGAGAAAAAAAGGTACCTGGAGTTCGTCAACATCTACCAAGAGAAACACAATATCCTGGTAAGTTCTGGCCAGTTCCTCAAAGTAGGAATTCATGGCAAGAGATGGGACACACCATGAAGCACCGAAGTGGACAAAAACCTGCAAAAATAATTTGGAATGATCTAATTAGTAGAAAGTACATATATTCTTAGTTTTATTGTTTTACAATAGTGAGAAAATCTACCAAACTTCAAGTGGCTTCTTCCATTCAACCAAAGATAAGACTCCATCTATATACTTCTGCTGGTCCTCTTACCTTTTCTCCGAAAACTTATCCTCTCTCTCTCTCTTCTCTGAGAGAACTAGAGACAACTTATCTTTCGCCAATCCTTCATAAAAGTACATGGCTAACCCAAACTTCTTCTATTAGAGATATTCGGATCCACACAAACACAAGTGAAGGGGATGGGGGTTCTTACAGGGCTGCCTTGGCTGTTGGCTTGGGAGATGAAGAGGTCCCATGATTCCTCCGAGTCCACCTTCACAACCCTGGACTTCTCTCTCTGTTGCTGCTGTTCCATGACCACATCACCCATCGGTTCTTCCCCTCACCCCACCGGCTGCCTTTTTAGTGGAGGTTTCCAATGATGATGCCAGCCGTGTAATGGTGGACGAGAACGAAAAAAAAACAAACAAAACCAAAGAAAGGAGATGATTAAAGAGAGGGGCCATTAGGCCAACCAAAAAAAAGGTGTGGGGCTCCTGTCCCCCGCTTTTAGGTATCTGAAAGCCTTGAACCATATCCACGAAGAGATAAGAGTTTGAAGGCTCCTTGAATTTATCCATAATGATTTCTTTGTCGAACATCCAATGGGGTTGTCACCGTTCAGAATCTAACATGGCAGTGCCTCTGGACAAGGGGAGCTAATCAGCTAGCCTTGGTTAGCCGCGTTCGTCGATGTAATTTTCGGAGTCGCTATTATTTAATCCGAAAACTAGAAAACAGAACGCGAAGAGATATATTTTTCTTTTTAATGGATACATCAACCCGAGAGATCCATTCCTGCCGACCAGCCAAAATGGTGTTCAATATTGTGACGAAGAATTGTACAACTTGGTATCTACCACAAAGGAAGCAAGTCACTCCTGGTTTTTAACTTTGATTTAAACTTCCAGTTAAGGTTTGCCATAATATAGATTTCCAGTTATGAAGGCCATTTAAACTTCCAGTTATGAAGGGTAGGCTGGCTTCAGTAGCATCAAACTGGTCTTTCCCTTCACCCCGGGAATTTCTCTACCCTCCACGGCAGGTCCTTCGTCGACATCGACGGCTCGATACCTTGTCTTCTTCGCAACTGCCAACCTCCTCCACCTAGAGGTTATCCACAGAGCTTTCCTCATTTTTTAATCATAATTGTTTTTGCTCCTCTATTACTTAACACACAACTCCAAGCCTCCAATGAAATTTAAAGAATAATGCAAGAATTTAAAAGAAAAGTAAAAGAAGCTCCGTATGGAACAAGGAGGCTAATGATACAAAACTAGAACGAGACAACTAGCAGGATAAAGGGTGATGGATCAACATATCACTAGGATTTGTAAGGAACCAGCGTGCTATGAACCTTGCATGGAGCCGCACGTCAAATTTTTTTTGACAAACATGATCCAACATCAAAATTGAACCAATCATCGAATCCAACGAGTGCTTTCCGCCGGTTATAATCGTCGTAGGCGTTGATGAATGCATTGTTGCCAAAAGATCAGAGCTACTCCTTTTAATTTCAAAATCAGTAATAGAGGACGTTGAAGATCTATACTATTAGTCATAATTTATATCATTATAAATGCTTAAAAATAAAACCCTAAATATTATGGTCTCTAAGCTATGCACCGATGGACGCGGATACAAAAATGAACAGTTTTTTCATGCTAGCATATGAAAGTATTTTATAAAGCATTTAAATTGAAATTCCATTTTATTGATCATGATGTGTATGTTAAAAATCAATAGATTTTGATGCTTAAATCATTGATACCCAATCCTTACCCAAGTGACTCGTCTCTTTGCTGCATCCTTTACAAATCTCCGTCAGAAATATAAACAACATGCTAGTCAAACAAAGACAGAGAACTATGGCCCCTCTGTTAGCTGAGTTCTCACGACTCCCTATACAGAAGGGAATCACTACAAAGTACTTGCAAACAATAATTCAAAAAGAAAAGGAACATTCTAGTTACTCAGAACTCTGGCTTCAGTGATATAGTAATTGTAGGCTGTAGAAATTGAAGGAAGTGAAATATAACAGGGTAAAAGGAAAACTTTGAGCCGCATATAATTCCAGGCAACTAAGATAACTTCAACCTCCATCCATGACCAGCTTAAGGCGAAGTAGAGAAGCACAGCGCTTACGATGATATTGTTCCCCACTGCTCAAACCCCGTAGGACATGAATATGAGGGAAATGTTCACTAATATAGTGATTCAGTATTAGAAAAGCATAGGTGAAATCCAAGAAATATTAAACATCAAGCCTGTGATAAAGAAATCATATGCTGAACATGCTGCTGCTCCAGAAAAGCCCACATTCATGGTCATAGGAATGCAGCATAGCAAACAAAGATCATATAAATTATTGTGATCAATGGCCTCTTGACAGAAATATCAGTTTAAAGTATTCCCCCGTTAGCACTTCAAACAATAGTTCATATATGCCTATATTTTAAGTCCAAGTAAGAAAGAAAAGCTGTTCAGCCATTCCAGCTGACTTGATTTTGGAATCGTTCATGCAGAAATTTGATCCAATTATAAGAGAGACAACATCAGTGAGAAGGAATGTTGATACAAATATTACCACAATCAAACATAATGCCTTCCCTCTACAAATCCATTACAACACAACATTCATTTCATTTCCTTGGTATTGGTTACAGAAAGACAATGTTAGAAGCCTAATAGTCATTAAATATGCCACAACGGCTGCAGCGACGGGCAATCATATGAAGCAGGAGGATGCACGGTAATTGCCAGCTTGCTCAACCATAGCTCAAGCGTGAGTCTGAATAACGCATCTGGGTCTGGCGACGGGGAATCCCGATCTCGCACGAATTAACCCTTGCAGCAAACCGAAGAGAGCAAATTGACTCCCCGACAGACGATGACTCCGGGGAGATGTTGACAAACATTAATGTTTTAGAGTCTCCACCAAGGCAAGGCTGACACAAATTTGGATATTAGACTAGTTGCAGTTGGACGTCATTATAAAATTATAACATCTCAGTTGAAGATAACAATCTAATCATCCTAAAGCATCATATTTACCAGGGGAAATAGTACTTTACCTGCAGAAGATATGTTAGCTTGGAGTTCCTGAAAGGCACATGATCTTCTTCTTTGCAATAGAAATATTACATCGCTCAAGGCTGATAAACTTTTGTTAATCGCCTGCAGTAACGCAGAGAGAGAAGGAATACCACATGAAATACAAGCTGAGAAAGAAGTGGACATTGCTAAAGAACTCAAGAGCACCTGTGTTTCTTTGAGACGGTCGCCAGTGGAGCCACTTTTAGCAAGACGCTCACTTCCAGCAAGATCAATTAAATTCAACACCCTTGAACCTGCTGCTCTGTGCTCTGGAGATACATAATCAATCAGTACATATAGGCAGGTATAACTAATCAAATGAGTGATATAACTAACATCTGCCCACCTCATTAACTCCAGTTATCCGTAAAGTGAACACGAAGTGACTTCTTGAGGATTGTTCATTCATTTGTGTCTTACCCACAGACCTGCACACCAAATTCAACACATTCATTCAGAATTCAACTCATATTTTCATTCCATAAACAAGAGATGGATGTAGGATCAATCAAATATTCAAAAACAGATGGATGTATAATGCATGCAGAGTAATGCACATGCTCCAATTGTCATATTGTAGTTTCGATGTATAAACAAACTCAACAAAAATGTGCTCACATGGCTAACAATGGAAAGTGTTGGAGTATAACTTCCAAAAAAAGTTCCAACAAGTTAATGGAGATGTTCTCTGGGAATAGCAGTTATTTCACATGCAAGATTCAATTCATTAAATTCATAAATTTGCTCCAGTAACATAAAAATTCATTCTTAGCTTCCCCAGAGCAGAAGTCAGAACTGGCTCATTTAAAATAACAAGCAGAAGGTACAAGCATTTCAAAAAATGATGCATGTAAGTACATTCAGCTTATTAAATGAAACTGTAGCCTTGATTTGGTCGACTCTTATACCAAAATGTCATCCTTATAATATTTGTTAAAGGCCTTTTTTCAACATTTTTCTGACACCCATGCCAAAGTTGAAAGGCAAAAGGGTTGGGCCTCAGGGCTGTCTCCACCAAAAAAAAAAGATGTGGTGGAAAAAAAAACTGCAGAGATCCAAACTAAAATATTTGACATCATCAAGGAGATGAAATAACAATCCGAGAAATAAATAGGAAATATATCTGATTTCAACCAGTTCTAAGTTCTAACCAAAAGTTCCTTGGTCTAAAAAATATATTCTGAGATCAAGGCTAGAAAAAAAGAGCACCCACAGAGACATAGATGCCATACAGGCATGTATGCATGCATATCTATTAATTTCATCAAGCATTTTCTATATTAAGAGAAAATTCCACATAATACATAGCAAGCTGCAGAATCTTTGAATTCATGTGCATATTTGTTCAATAAAAGTTAGCAGCGACAGGATTAAGAAACTAATTTGTTGTCGTGGTTGCCAGTACATTAAGAGTCAACAAGATGAATGATGGTGTTTGGGTTGTGCAGACAAGAATGCTGCACTAACAAATACAGTGCACATGGCACATTGATAAATGGGCTTAGGAACACTTTTCCAGTAGCATTTGTCCTAGCAAAATTTACACTCAGATCATAAGATGTATATATGGCCTTCCATGATACTCATTTACAAGAAAGTAGTAGGTCTGCTTGTTTTGTTTCAAAATGCTAGCATCTGAAACATTAGGTAAACTACATAGCTGAAGGGCACTTCACTGACAACCAAAGCAGAAAATAAATCCACAACTCCATAACAAAATGCAGCAACAACTAAACAATTACATACAAGCAATATTCAGACCCAGGCAAACATATAATCTAAAAATATTTTTTTGCCATCATACAAAATGCACACGCAGAGGTATCATCTTAAGAATTTAAGTTTCAATTAAGAATGACTTGACATTGTCTTTAATAACCCAAAGAACTGATCCAGCAGTTCTGGGTCAAAGACCATATTTCCTACCTTTAAGCTACTAAGCAATGTCTTGATATGACGTGGATGAATTATGTCAGATTTTACAATCTATAAATGTCAAAAGTTGGATGATCACGCATTTGCCAGCTTTAAATAACACCATCATTCTACCAAGGGCCTGTTTGAATGTCTGGGCCCAAAATCCTATGGGGTTCATGGGTTGGGCCAAATCAACTAGCTAAGTCAGGCTGGGTTAAGCCTATCTTTATAAATAACCAGAGAACTATTGCAGTGGGCCACTCTCCCTGTGGATTCAAGCTGGGCCACTCCAATAGTTCTCTGGATATTTATAAAGATAGGCCTAACCCAGCCTGACTTAGCTGGTTGACTTGGCCCATCCCATGAATCACATGGGAGTTTGGGCCCAAACGGCCAAACAAGCCCCAAAAAATTTCCTTTAGCTTAGAAATCTAGTTAGAGGTGCCCCATATAAAGCACAGAATCAAACACTGAGGGTGCAATGTCCAGCTCAACCCATGCATACACTACAATAAAATAAAGAGATCCATATAAGAAATGAATCACGATGGTGGAAACATTGGACCTCACAAGCTAGCAGCTCTCAGCAGTTCCCTCATTCATCTTTTGGGTCAAAATATTGCAGAATTTCTCAACCAGACCCACCAGGTAAAATGCAACTCTATGTTTATTTTGCTATGCACAAATATAACCCAAGTTTAGTTATACACAAGAACAATAACACAAACAAAATGAAAATAACATTCTATTATTGCTTCAACTATATTCAACAATGCATGTACCAGAACTTTCTTAACATGACTGACTAGAGTAATGCAATCAACTATCACATAAGCTAACAGAAAACAGGCTTGTATATTAAGGTACCGACAATGTGAAACCATAGTCTGGAAATTTGGATTCGACATGACTCCAATATCCCTAAGATGACATGAATCAACATGGAATCTGAAGTTGGAACGGAAGGCATGTGAGGATGCTATTTTTTGCAAATCTTGAAAGTTCATTATAGCATGGTCATAGATATATATGGGAAAATAGAAATGTGATTTAAAATGATCCCTCAATTTATTTTCCACTGAATTATCTTATAATTTTCTGATTTTCTTAAATGTTACATAAAAAATAAGGTGTTATTTTCCCTTGCTTAATCTTGCCTTTAGTATAGACTGCTTCCAGCCATCCTGAAAGTATATGAGATCTTTGCACTACTTACGTGATGAGCTTTTATTTACTTCATTTGTACAGAAAAAATAATTTACTACCAGTAAAATTTTAAGAATAATTAAGAAATATAAGATTTGTTAATTTTGGCATCATCCCAACTGTCTCCAACACAAACACAGAGCTTAGCTTATACACCCCTAGTAAGCAAATTACAACGACTTATACTATACACCTTAAGGTACAATGTTGGATTACAAGATAAGAAGAACACTACCTCCATATAGAAGAAAACAAAATAGAAGTTTCATATATGGTTAGAAAGGTCAAGATGTGTGCAATTCAAGCAAAGTTTTAAAACTAAGTCAGATCACTAAATAAATGTTACAACTGAAATTCTATCAATAACTCAGAAAACACTATAAAGGACTAGAGTTGTGTTCAAAAAGATTTACCTACTCTGTGCCGCTTGTTGTAGGAGAAAGAAACCTCCTTAATACTGCAAACATCTACAATAGTAAGGTCAGACACATGCGTGTTACCATTGGGATCATGTTTGATAGCATATTGCTTGCTAAGAGCAGCATTTGCATCGAAGCTGCCAGGGCGACCCGGTGATAATAAATCACGAATTGTTTCATTATAAATTTCGAGCATTGAAGCCTGCAAATTGTCAGGAGCAAACATAGTAACCAAAACACACCAAGCAAATATTCGCATCAACACAAAAAGATTATATAGCAGATGGCAAAGCATAAAACTCGACCTGCATTTTGTATTTCCATCCCTGACTTTGTAGCAATTGGCTGGTTTGGAATATTTGCTCTAGAGATCGGGGTATAAGCCCTTTCTGCTCAGGCGGTTCTGGCTTGCCCATCATTGTATAAGTCTTACCAGAACCTGTTTGCCCGTAAGCAAATATACAGACCTGCAATAACACAATTCATTTTCTTAAATTCAGCATGCCATCACCAGAAAAAAAATTGAATCAATGTGGCACTTCTCGAACAAATAATAAAATGAAATGTAGTAGAAGCTGCATATTAGAGATGTAATACAAAAATGGCATCAAAACCACCATTAAGGGATCAAAAGGATAAGAGTAGTAAAGCTAGCCAGGCAACCAAACGATCAGAGTGGAAAACCTAGGTTAGGTCACCACAAGAACATTAGAGAATATGAAAGGCCAGACTAATTCCAAAAAATAGAATTTCTGATACAAATCTTAATGCTCTGAACCAAACATAAACTGGGATTTCAGGATAAACAAGATATTTGATTTGCAAACATTCTACAAGTAGAAACCTAGTGTCAATTCAAGCATATCAAAATTTTACCACTTTACAACGACAACACCTCCAAACAAATGTTGGTTTACACTTAAACTGATAAAATATGATTCAATAAAACATGAAAACAATAAATATCATAGTATATTATTTACAAATAAGAGCAAGTATGATTACATGACAAACAATATAAAACGTTTCTAGAACTGCACCTTGTAACCATCTAGTGCACTCTGTACCAGCTGTGAGATTTCTACAAATACATCTTCTTGTGAAGCTTCATGATTGAAACTTTATCAAAAGTGAAGGAATACTTTTGCACTGCTGACAATGGAATTATATGATGTAATCAATATCTGATTTCCACCACACAGGATAGAACGGGAGAAAATGGATCAATAGTAGCATTTGAAAGCCTTCCTACCATTATGCATCAAGTCAATGCCGCGTCCAAGAAACTCAACTGATGTTGGATAAGAAACAACTGGCCCCTCTGTGCCACTACAATCAATGTCAGATAGAACAGGGCGTACTCTACAAAACACTCTGATATTTCCTTTCAGTTCCTGCAGAATGAAAAGAATTAACACCAAAATCACTGGCACAAATAATCAGCCACAATAAGTAAATAAGTACCAGTATGGTGTTGTGCAGCTTTTGCGCAGTTTCTCTGCTTCCAAGATTTGAAACTCTGCATCTGCAAGACGTTCTTGCAAATCTTTTACAGTCTTCTTCTGCCCTTCATATTCTGTCATTGTCTCGATGGCAGTCAAATCAGCCCTCTAGAAAATAAAGAAGTTGTTAAAGCTGACTGCAATAGCTAAATAACATTGAAAAGATATCTCTTGCTTTCCTACTGCCAAAATAAGTTCGTTCCCTAAGGCATGCAACAAGAATATTAAATATTGCTACAAAGTCAGATATTACAATTCTTGAAACTCAGCTGTCACTAACCTTCAACTTTTCATTTGCTGCAGCAAGCTGATGCTGCAATACCTGTATTTGCTCTCTTTGGGAAGAGCACGTCTCCTGCAAATATATAATTTAAAAATAATAGTCATAATAGCAAATATATAATTTTCAAAATAAACAAGAAGATAGAACAAACCTCAAGGGCAGTAGTTTTTATTCTGATGCTATCCAAATCTTTTGAGGATTTTCCTGTTATTTCTTTATAGTTCACAAGTTCAACACTTAAACTCTGCACTTGAGCTAGTGTATGATCACGTTCATCTCTTACTTGATGCAATTCACTTCTAAGGCAACCTACTTCCTTCATTAACTCTTCTTTCTGTTTAATAGCCTCTTGCTGAGATGACTGGAAGAACATCCAACACAAAAAGCTACAGGTCTTGAGTGACATAATTATTAATATAAAAATAATGACAAAATTGATAATTATCAAATGAATAGAGCAGAAGTAAGAGCTCATGTGAAATCAAACTGAAGAGCATCTCTCCATTCCCTAATTCTCAAACTCGGCTGAAAATTTGTATCCTTCCAGAAATTTGGGTTGACCGATGTGAATTTAATAATGTATATGGAAGAAATTTCACCATTTAATTAACACAAGGAAACACATATGTATCACTATAACGAAATAATATCTTTATAACTTGATTAAAATTTGCAAGTGCCATTCTGACTCTAAGGATATATCTAGGTCAAACCATATAAACTGGTGAAAACGATATGAAATACCTTCCATTTGTTCCAAATGATTAAATTAAATAAGAATACATTAAAACAAGCAAGTAGATATGTGAAACAATTTATCCCACACTGGAGAAGTTATACTTCCTTTTCATATCGAAAGTTATCAGCAAGGGAAAGGTTACCAATAAATTCCAAAATGGTATATTTAGGAAAATTGTGAGTGGTGAAACTCAAGGACTTCATAACTCAAGAATGCTAAAACTATCAACTTCTTAAATGCTTGATGCTTCTGATGAAATCCAACTCTTTAGCAATAACATTACTAGTCATTTATAAATTTCATTTGCAATCTTAGTATTACATGAACTTATAGACTTTGGCGGTTCAATAGCCTTCATCCATCATATTTGATAGTGGGATCTCAAGCTAAAGTCAATTGTTAAAACCTCTCCGAACAGACCATGAATTTCGACTACAGTTCAAGCAAGATCGAGATCAAGCTCAATTAACCATCAACTCACACCAGATGACTCTAAGTGATCCAACTTACGGAATAACAGCAAAAACATATTGTCAAAACAACTTCAAATTGCTTGCCACATCTAATTACTGAATCAATGAGTGTCAGCTGATCATTAATTAATTCATAGATATGAAATAACAACAGACATAGCCTTCATTGGGAATTTTCGGCGAATGAGGATCCAAACACCAGATTCCAAAATGTTGGGACAGTGCTTCATGGTTATGGTTATGGATGGTTATGGTTATGCGAGAAAGAGAAATGGTTCCATCAGTTGTTGGCTGACTCAACTAATTCTCAACAAAAATGTTGACCTTCAAACCAACAAATGAGACAGACTCTACAAAAAAGGCTTATAAGTTAGACCTGCCTATAATTCTTTCTATTTATTTCTGTTTACAGACAATTGCAGCACAAGAATATGCTTTCTTTATAACATTTTGCAAAAGTAGCTCCTTAGCCATGTCAGACTTCAACTGTTAATGCCAGACTGCACAACTTCATTCTTAGACAAGTTGTCCTTTGACATAGCTAATGTCACAACCAGGTTGCATTGGGTCCCAGCGCAGCTTGATCCAAAACCAAGACATCCAGCTTCAGGCCTGACATTTAGACGTAGATCTAACCCATTAACTTGGATAGTTATCAGGCGATCAGGTAAGATTTATTTTGGATTAGGCCCAAGTTCAAGAGACAAGGACCTATCCTTTTGAACGAATCTGTTCAAGACTAACCAGATGAGGCAAAATTCAGTTATATCCAAAACCAACCTATACCAAATTGTGGCCTTGAACCCATGCCCAACCATGGGTGAAATGGAAACAAGTCAGGTCTATATCATGTTGGGTGTGAATTGGAGTCGAGTCTGGCTGACCCAATTGCAACCTTCACATATTCTCCCATTTGACCTTGTCCATCAAAGGTTACCAATAATCCATCTAGGCAATTACAATCTACTCTGTCAATCATCAACAACCACTTCCTAATCTCAAATCTCCAACCCGTTGTGAACAAACCAGAGTTGGCTTATGAAGGTCTCCAAATCACCGCCTAAAGTTTCATTAGCATGTGTTAAACACATAAGACTAAATACTTGCGCCATGGCTTAGATGTTTGGTTAAGGTTACAAGGATATCGAGCAGAAGAATAATTGATGACCAAGCAATATGCACACGGCTAGGCAACCACTTAGCATCTAATGTATTTCTTATACAAGCACCAGATGCAGATCAAACTATTAATCATAATAATGATTACAACCACACGCATCAAGGCCTGTCCCAGCAATTCAAGGTCAAATTTGCCTCCCTCTCTCAATTAATTTCTATTTTATATTTTGACTAACAACTCTTTTTGTGCAAGCTTTTCCACATACATTCCAAAAAGTTCTACCGGAAATATCTGATAGATTCTCCTTTTCTTTTGTAATTATTTGATAAAAATCTCAGACCCTCCATTCACAATCTTCAAATAGTTTTATTGTGTAGGCTTATGCTTCACCCTAAACTGGTGAAACCCTGTATTCCATATAGTGTGTCCATTTCTAGCCTTATCCATTTGATTTGCAAAGCCCCAATTTAGCATCCTAGTATTGGTGGTGATCATGTCATGATCCTAGATCCTACTCCTTGACATATGTTATGAGCCTTATTATTGCATTATAACAATCTCAGACATGCAGCAACAACACTAGACTTCAAATGCCCTTCATACTTTTACCTTCACTTAGGTCTAATAGATATAACATCCTTGATAACTTCAATAATCTTCATGACAAATTCAAGAAATCAATAACTATCGTATAAAGGTATATCTTCTTATCACTTGCTGGGCCTCATTTTCAATTCTATGGAATCTTAGATGTTGTATTTTATTTTGAACAATTTTTACCTAACTTTAGTACTAATTTCATTTATAATTGTAAAGCTTCACTGTATCATGATTAGTCATAATCAAGCCTAGCAAAACATCACACGATCTCTTACAATATAAGTCCTAATGTCAATGCAACTTGGACATGAGATATAGGTGCCGAGTGTCTAAAAATCCACTACAATTACAACCCTTAGAAAAGTTGATTGATTTTAGGTCTTTATAAGTTTATTGATAAGTCGGATAAATGTCGCAGATGAGTGGTGGAAATAGTTTATGGTATGGAATGTCATGGCTCAGGAGATCAGACTAGTTCATGTGTGATCATCACATGCCGCATAAGGCACAATGAAGGTCAGCATAAGATGAGCCAGTCATACCATAAATTTCCGCTTGATAGTATAATAACAAAAGAAGAAGGAGAAGAGTTAAAAGAAGAGGGTTAATGGGCAAAGCAACACATTTTGAGATTGATCATCAGACAAGATCTTCAGTTTGTCCCCGAAATACAACACGATCACAGCCTAGAATGCATTAGCACTTGCAAAATCTAAAGATTTACTTCTATACACCTCAATGATTCTCATGAGTTTCCACCTATTGTCAATCTGATGGGAATTTAAAGGCATATAGTTATTGCATAATATTGACAGCAAACAACTAAATGCATACTCTAATGTTAGACCATGAATAGTACAAAATAAACAGCAAACTATAAGAAATAATATTGTCATATGAAGATAAGTTCCCTTCTTGGGTTGGTGGATCGAAGAATGTCTGTCCTATTCAAAAATAAAATCACTAGAAGAATTTCTTTTTTTTTTGATAAAACTAGAAGAATTTCTTTCAACAGTATTCCTGAAAGGTAGTTCTCAACATATTTATCATTTCAAAAATCAGTTCTGTTCGGCACCGGTTACACACTACACACAACATATTTTTCAATAATAAGTACAAAGAAAATGTTTCCAAGTACCAACCAAGGTAATATTGCTCACTCATATGATATATAATTCATTGTTGTAAGCCAAAACACAATGGTGAATCACTCACCCTAGAAGAATCCAACTGAATCTTAAGAGAGTTGGTGTGATCCCTTAAACCAGTCAAGGTTTCCATCATAGCATTCTTCTCCTTCTGCAGTTTTGACATAGTCTCACCATTTTTCCGAGCCTCAGCCTGAAGACTGCTATTGTACTGCTGCAAACTAGTATTGTACTCCTGCAACCTCTTGTTGGTTTCTTGGATCATTTTCAGCTGAAATAACATAAGAAAGCAAGGTTCATATTGCATCCCTGAAATCTCCACCTATAAGCAAACACCATACCTGATCACTGAAATGTCTTGCTTCTTGATTAACCCTTTCAAGCTCTTCAGACATTGTGGCCAACAAATTTTCAGCCGCAACTCTTGCCTCTCTTTCTTCCTCATGGGATTTAATGGCAGCCTGTCATAATTCAAATTTGCAATCAGAAATACGCCAAGCAGTTCCCAATAAACTTGAAATTTTCGAAAGTCCCACCGATTTGTCAGCTTCCTCCTTTCTAATGCTTTCCTGCAAAGATGCATGCTGACTCTGAAGCTCCTGGATAATTGTGGTCAATTCTTCAACCTTGGCCCTCATCTCAGCCTCTACAGAAAGATAAAAAGTAACCATATTAATACTACAAACGCTCAGCCTTCCAACTTCTAGTCGAAAAAAGTATTTTCAATGACAGCCAATCAAATCCCATGATAAGCAATCAGCAGTCCTGGACCAAGGTTCTTAACTAGAAGAACCTTTTCTCAGCTAATCAAAAGGCAAAAGTGACAATTACCAATGTCCGCATGCCTTTTCTCTTCAGAGTCCAACATATTTCTGAGCTTCTCTTGCTCTGCCATATAACCATCTTCAAGTTCCATGAACCATCTGATACAAGTCCTGAGCTTTTTTATGTACTCTATCATCTGCTCGCTCTTTCCCTATAATACAAAGAAATTCCCACAAATTCGGTAAAATCGGAGCAATAATTAGACAAAATGGAAATTTCAGGCTGATTACCTTGTAATCATTCTTGTTCTTCCCTTCATTTTCTCACCCAAGAGCCTCTCCACATCCTCCCTGGATCCAAACTCGATCCCGCCGCCATTGCTCCCAGCATCAGAGCTGGGAGCGGTGCCGGCAGCATGATCGCCATGCCCACCAGGATTCGGACCAGCATTGACAGTCGACAGCACCTGCCGTGCACGGAGGTTGGTCGCGGGGCCCACCATCTTCCCTACTCCAATCTTCCTTCGCTTGTCCACAGGCGCCTCATCTAAATTGTCCTTCTTCTGCAAGAACCGAACCACGGATCAATCCAAAACCCTAGAAACCGAAACCCTAGCCCTAGTAGGGGAAAAGAAGAGGGCAAACCTTACATTTGAGGGACTTCTAGAGGGGTTGGGACCGGGGTGGGAGGGGGCCTGTTCTGGTTCCTGGAGGACATGGATTTAAGAGAAGATTAGGGTGATAGAGTTAGGGTTTTGAGGAGGGAAGTGGAGCTTTCTATTTGGGTGAGGGTGTGGGCCCGTGGAGTGAAGCCGAAGGCAAGCTGGGGGACGCGATAGCCGTCGCTTTGACGGCCAGAAAGAAGAAGATGGCGAAGAAGGCGAAGGAGGAGTAGGAGGAGGGAAAATTCGAGGAAAAAAATCGCTTTTTTCTTCGATCTTCTCTCTTCTCTTTGGTGGGATTTAGGGTTAGGGTTTCGGAGGGAGCTTACGTCTCGTCTTTTGATGTTTCGATCTCGATCTAGAGGGAGACGACGGTTTTGAAAGTTTTGAAATCGGGATCGGGGCGGGTTGGGCTGGGACACGAAAATGCCCCTCGGATTCCCATTTATTTACAACAAAGTCGTTACTTTATCCAGTGCACGGATCCCCTAAGACGGACTCCCCAATAGAGATGGAGAAAACGCATTCTTTACACGGTTTGGACTTTTTTAAAAAAACAATAAACATACAATAAAGAGAATTTGCACTGCCTGAGATCTATATATGATTGGATGGGTTGCCAACATGAATAAATAATGGATACCATAATATATTAATAAAGACGGTTCAGCTTGTTGATCTTCCAAAGCAATTGTTCAAGAGAGAAGCAAAGAGGTTGAGAGATGCAAAACATTGATTGGGACTTCAGATTTTGAAGTAGATAGAGTTCTCTCATTCGTAGTTATGCTCGGGGTGGTAGAGCGGGCTGGAAAGTAACTTTGTTTAAGATACAACTTCTCTTTCTACGAGTCTCTCTCTGGTTCCTCCTCGAGTAAGGTTTGGTAAAGTTAATTTTGACAAATCAATCAAAGATTAATTACATGTGAAATCAAGATTTGTCTGGAGCGATGAATATAGGTGTATGGTCACCATTAGTGAGTTATCTTTCATCTAATGTCACTGTGTCCTTATTAAATATTCACACAGCTCTGGAAGGGATCAAGTATGATGTATAGAGTAGACGTGTATCAAAGCTGTAGATTGGAAGAGATTCCCTTAAAGTGGTACACCGTATGAAGGGTTATTGTTTATTGCACCATCATTTATCGCATGAAATTTGCTGGCTATTAGACCACAAGCTATGATGAAGATCATCTGTGCGTATCTCAAGGATAACTACATAAGAGCGTCAATATTGTTATGGCTTAAAATTTTCGTATGGTACTTCGATTTTTTTCTAAATATCCCAAGATTAGTTGGAGCAAGTCCCGAAAAGCACAAATTTCAACTGCGATCGTTTTTAAGACTTTAACATTTTTGTCTATGAAAAAGGGGATGAAAGAGGGAAGTGCGTATGATTCTATACTCCATTTTTACTCGAGCTTAACAACTTATATTTTTAATAGATTGGGTTGCATAAAATGCTCTCATTTTTTATAGATTGATGGATTGCCTAGATCTTTTGGATGGAAAGTTTAGACTCACTTCAATATTTATGCTTGTGAGTTATTTCTCTTGATATTGTTTTAAGTACTACTACAGTAATATGCCACCACCAAGCTCTTAGGAGAGTAGGGCAAAAAACTATGCAAACACTTATTCGCAGGATGAATATTCGACATTAAAATCTTCCTAGTGTTCTCATAAAATTCTTGTTTAGAGTGGATATTATTAAAATTCTCAACGTCTAAGTTTACCATCAAAATACAATACAAAATATGCTCTTTGCTTCCCTTCCCTTGTCTCTTCTCCATCTTGAGGCTTTCCCTTCTCATTTTCTTGACAGCAAAGTTGATATCATACAATAAAGACTCCATACTTCATATTAATATATTGTTACAATCCTCCTAAAACTCTCAATATTAATACAAGTATTTTCTTTGAGCCCTTGTGAAGCATATAAGCTAAATCAATGTCATTCTCATGTGATGATTATAATAGTTTAATAAGATACACTACTTGTGTACATGTATAATAACATTTAGCATGTGTAGTAATGTGGATAACTGAAGTATAAACGATGGTAATTCCATTGCATTTGATGTAGCTAATCAAAAAAAAATATAATGATATCTAATTTTCATCCTCTAGTCTAAAATCATTGGTGGATGGTAGGTATCTTTTATTTTTTTGAGATGTTATAGGGAAGTCAAAAGCATCACTAATTGGATGACAATTTATACTGTATCGTGGAACTCTGTATCCATTGTTCCTATTTAACTCTTGGATATTTTATACTCTAACTCTCTTGGATGTATCTGTACAAGAATTGCATAACATATCCAGCCTACCCAAAAAGAAATATATGATGGATAGATTTAATTATTTATTTATCATAAATTTTTGTTTACATAAGCGCATCATTTTTCAAGAGAATATAGTCCCACATGGGAATGGTTTACAAATATGAACTAATAAAGTGATCCCAAATATTTAAGATAAGGTTTTTCGATTATAGCCATGCCTAAATGACTTTCACATACAGATTGCAAATTTTGAAACTGAGTAATTTTTTTTTTTTTTAGCAAGGCTTTGTAGAAAAAAAAAATAAACAAAAGCATTGAAGTCTATCACATCAAGTCCATCGAATCTAGAGCCACATCATTATATATTAACATGATGCACTTGTCCCAAGAGGAGAGGGAAGGCAAAGGACTTGCGATGGTTCCTTTCATGTTAGGGTTAAAAATACATGCATCTATATGTGGTGCAAAGTCTTCCTTATGTTAGTTTTGCACAGAGAGACACTTTTATTCTAAGCCTTCTATGGGCATACATTGCAGGTATTGAAATACTGTATTAATTGTATTGTTATAAATTTGTGCCCTCTTCATGGAAACTCTCAAGGATGTTTCCATTCTTAAAACCAAATCCATTCTCTCAACCACTATTTTAATCTAACCATTTGACTTCTATCCAATAATGGTATATGAATTTCAAACACTATACATAAAAAGCATCATAAACCTATTAAAAACCATACATAACAGCACGAATATTTTTGTCCAGAGATAATTGTGGTCTTTAGATTTAATTTGAATCATCCCATCCATTCAAAAATAATTTTATTTTTTTTATAGTATCAATATTATCCTCACTCTCCCAAATATGAGAGGGTATAAAAAAAATACTTCCATCTACTACCCGATCCATTGGAAGGGAAGAATCATGAACTCCGTCTCAGCATCATTAGCACACATCGGCCTGTCACCCTCTTCTACAATCCCACAAATATCTTTATATGGTAAGTTTGACAAATTTTTTTATTAATCTTTTTCATTTTTGGTATCATATGCTAATAGAATTTGAGTACCTTGAACGGTTTCTATAATGATATAGGATATTTGTGAAGCATTCGGGTATGATAATTTAATTTTTTTTTTGATAGAAGAGAACATTATTGCTAACATTTGTATAAACTCACGAAGACACTAATCAAATACATAATGTCGTATGAGTTATTGTGACATGATATGAAATAAGATAACTGTTGCTCCAATATGGTCAGGCTATACAGTGCAACAAACTAAGTAGATATCAACAAATTCCTTGGCAATGATATGTATTTTGCGATTTCACTATTTCATAGCATGAGAGGTCCTTGGATCTATAAGTTGGATATGTGGTTGACTCAATTGCAAATTGCCCTTGAATTTTGTGTTTTGCAATCTAGCGTTCCCCAATTCCTCCATCCTTACATCCTTGAGACAGTTCTACAAGTTATGGTTCTACAAGTCTACAACTCCATGGCTCTACCTCTGTCCCTCTCCTACAATCCCACAAACATACCTCACAAGGAAAGATTGATAATATTTTCCTTTTATTTTAGGTATCCAATGTTATAGAATTTGAGCTCCTTGGTAGCTTATGTAATGATATAGGATATCTGTTAAGAACACGAATACGATCAAAACTTAATGTTATTTTCTTCCTTTTAGGTAGAAAGGACCGTCATTGTAAATATTTTTATAAACTTATAGAAGAGGATAAATGATATTACATGAGCTCTCACTAGCTGATACGAAATAAGCTAACTGCCATCCTAATATTCCTAAGCACTTCTCTATTTATATACTGCTACAGATTAAGTAGACATCAACAAATTCCTTGGAACAATATGAAGTCGGCAATTTCGCAATTACATATCATGGCAGGTCCCTGGATCTATAAGTTGGATACGTGGTCGATTCCATGGCAGATTTCCCCTACTCCCACTAAATTCGTTTCCCGACAGACCAGCAATTTTTCTGAAGCTTGGATGCTCGTTTGGTGACCGGCACTTTTCTCCCAATCTCCCTTGGATTCTTCCAAGAAGTCCAAACTTTGGAGGTGCCATGTCACATCCCCCCTCAACCCAAGACCTTAGCCCTACACACTACTGACAGACCCATTGCAACATTTTTATGATGATATTAGTAGGATGGGGATAGCTGTCCTACCAAATTGACAAGGTTGGGTATTGATTAGCTTTCGCTATAAGAAGCACATCTCCTTGTTATGATGGACAGATGGATGGACCATATAAGATCATGTGGTAGGTGTACCTTCATGAGATGTCTGATGGTGTTGCATGTGATAGAGACATGCAAACTGCAAGCACATTCTAGTTCCATAATGCCAGAGATATATCATTTCCTCTAAGGAACCGAGTCGAATCATGTAACATTTCAGATGCAAGTTTGATGACCCTTGATTAAAAGCATACATGTAGATTGCTGTTTCCGTGGACGCAATTCTTGAATCCCTGATTGCTTGGAAAGTTTGCCATGGATGCATAAAGATCATGAACCAAGGTACAAATGCTCGGCTTTGCTTGTAAAATAATCAATTCAAGTAAATTCAAGAGGTGCACGACAAATCTAATCGTGACAAAAAAAAAAAAAAAAATTTGCACCTTCTTGAAGAGTAAGTCTCTTGATCTATACTAAAGAAGTACTTGGACATTTCTATGCAGACATGACCCAAACTTTGGTGACTGCACTGAAATGACCTGAACTTATTAAAGGGCTGTCACATGATGTAGATCAAAAGTGTAAGGAAACCAAGATCAAATAACCAAAAATATTAAAAGTGTTAGGATTTGACGTCTCGAGATTCAGCCCACATTGAACCCACAGTGAGGTTCGCGGCGAAAAACGGAGTCCAACGAGACCAAGATCACCTGAAACGGAGCTCGGATGGAGGAGATACGAGCTTCCGAAGTCGGCACGAGACCCGAGGCGGCGGAGGGCCTGCTGGGCGAGCGGCCTGCTGGCCTTTTGTCCCGGTCCACCGTGGACCGGGCGGTCCGCAGAGGAGTCTGTGGACCGCGTGAGTGTTTCCCACGCGATTCTCGCGGTCCACGGGACTATTCCGTGGACCGGGCGGTCCGCAGAGGAGTCTGTGGACCGCGTGAGCGTTTCCACGCGATTCTCGCGGTCCACGGGACTATTCCGTGGAT
>KE504636.1:1933694-1948523 GCA_000441515.1 Elaeis oleifera | reverse complement strand
GAAAAAGCTCAGTAACTTTGATACCTTTTATGACTGCACAGTCAACAATGTACAAGTGCAAGAAAAAGCAGAATATCTTCAACATTTGCCCGAGACGATGGTTGGGTGAATGATAAGAAGCGAGTCAATTGGAACAAACGGGATCCTCTCTGGTCGTTTTTCACATCGTGATGCCATATGATCGCTATCATATTACTTATTTTCAGGGATGGATGGCCCTTCTTCATCTTCATACATACGGTATATCTCATTAATTAAAAATATCTAGATATATTTCAGAATAAATTCATTTTGGAGATAGATAATATGGTAGCTGTTGGGGTAAACCGATCGACTCTCAATTTTTGTTACCACGACTCCGACTGTGTGTTAACTGAATGTGCAGTTCCGACTCTTCATCAACCAACTGAGCAAACCTTACCGACCTATAGTTAGCTGACCGACTAATGTTCAACAACTACCGACCAACAACAGATAATTGGAACCGTTGGCATAACAGAACTACTAGCCGACGGACGCTCGTAGATCCTACCAACATATGATCAGTAATTTGTTCAACTTATCGTAATCGTTGCAAACGGTTATCGACTACGTGTCCCGATCATTAAGAAAATTAACGACCCACTAACTCTACATTTATGGCCCAATGATTTAGCGTCATAAAAAGTGAGATCCCGTGCTCGACGGTTACATCAGATTCATCTATACAAAAGAAGTAAGGGAACAATATTGGTAAGACACTTTGAGGCTAAAACTCTGCTACTCTTAAATCTACTATTCATCAATTTTCTCTCTGACTTAAGTATCGGAGGGTCTCCGTCGGATACAACTCCGATCTGTGAGGACGTTGTTTACAGGTGCTCATCATCGGTGACAGACGATAGGGAGTTGGCAGTAACAGATTATGTTGTGGTGTAAAGAGGGCTTCTTTAGTCGCACATCGGTTATAAGTCAAGAGAGAATATGGCTTATATGGATTGGAACCTTCTCTCCCAACGTGAGGCGCCTTTTGAAGGACAAAACCGTGAGACTCTAAATGATCAAGATCCATTGAAGCCTAAAGGCCCACTGAAGCCTAAAGATGGTCATGAGTCAAAATGGATAATACCTCACGTATGCGGAGGCAACAGGCATAAGCCAACCATCTGAGCCTATTCGACCCTTTGGCCCATGACCACAATATTGACGCCGTCTGTGGGAAAGCCTCCTATCCACATATACTCTCTTTTGACTGGGGGCTGTGTTGTGGTGTAGAGAGGGCTTCTTTAGTTCCACATCGGTTATGAGTCAAAAGAAATATGGTTTATATGGATTGGAATCTTCTCTCCCAGTGTGAGATGCTTTTTAAACGACAAAATTATGAGGCTCTAAATGATCAAGGTCCATTGAAGTCTAAAGGCCCACTGAAGTCTAAAGATGGTCATGAATCAAAGCGGACAATACCTCACGTATGCGGAGGCGACAGACATAAGCCAACCATCTGAGCCCATTCGACCCTTTGATCCATGACCACAACAATAGCCATTTACTTTGGCTACCATGTTAAAATCATTGCAAAGGATTAAAATAAAAAATCAACATGGTAAAGGATCCAACCTTATTTCACGACTCTTAGGATCTATTTTTTATGGATAAATATCATGATAATATTGATCAATTTTTTTAGTGACAAACTTATCTATATTTTTAATATTTTTATAGATAGATGAATTATTTTTCATATATAGTATTTATTCATGAGATAGGAAAATATCTTACCCACTTAAGAGGTGGGTAAGTCATTTTCCATCAATCAAAAAAATAATATTTTTATTTCATTCCTAATATACCCTAATCGTATAATAATATAATCATAACATATAATACTATCTTATATATAATGTAATATAGTATTATTATTGAAAATTATATTTTATTATTTTAATATATGGTTTAATAATATGATCTTATAGTATAATATCTTAGTTATCATTATAATAATATAATATAATAATATATTATTTTGATATATATTAATAATATATACTATATTATAATATATATTATTTTACTATATATAATATAATTTATTATATGTATAACATATATTATTTATATTTATGAATATATTATATAATATTATACAATATAATATACAAAATATAATATATTAAAATATATTATGTTATACTATATTATTATATATAATAATATTTATATAATAAAATAATATGAAAATATGGATAGATCTTAACAATTTATCTAAAAATTAGTAATACAAAGAATGTGGATAACACATTCTCGAATTATTTTTAATATATAAAAATAAAATAATTATTATTTATTAAATATTATCTAAAAAATATTTATCCAAAAAATATAATTTTAGGTAAGTTTTCATTTCAAAAGAATGGACCTTGAGACAACGTATTGTTGTAGCCGGTCATAGTTGTAGAGGACCAGTCTGAGTTCTTCGATAGCCTCGGTCCTACTACTCGTGGGAACACTCGCTGATTTCGACACCCACCATCGATTTGATTTAAGTGGACATGATAAGCTAAGAACGGCTGATGCGACACAAAAGGACCACCTGGGTCCACCATTCCTGAATACTCCTGGTGTTCCAAATTCAAAGCAGAGTGCATAAGATGTGGTGCTGAGGGTTAGTCGTGAAAGGCAGCGGAATCTGAATGGCCTACCACATTGTTTTAGATATATTAAATAATTAATCTTTAACATACATTATACTTATTCGAGTATAGAAAACGCTTAATGCACCAACTTCACCCAAAAAAATCCAGAACACTCATACAGACGGGCCCACATATAATGTGGGACAGAGTTATGTGGGTGTAATAAAAGCGGGTGTAACTAGAGAAATTCTCCGTAAAATCCAAGTAAGGCCCTCCGAGTTCTAATCTCATTTGCATCAGGCCGTTCAAACAAATCCCATCCAACGGTTACGAATGGCGATCCGCGTGCTATTCCCTCATTGGGCCGGTCAAACCCCTCCTCCACGGCTATATAAATAGAAGCGAATCCCCCCCCAATGTCCGCTGGAGAAAATAAAGAACCATCCTTTCCGTCCGAAACCTCATCGAGATCTCCTCCTCTTCAAACCCTAGCTTTAGATTTCTATCACCATGGCCGGAAGAGGGAAGGCTATTGGTTCTGGTGCCTCGAAGAAGGCGATGTCGAGGAGCAGTAAGGCGGGGCTCCAGTTCCCCGTTGGTAGGATCGCCCGATTTCTCAAGGCCGGCAAGTACGCCGAACGCGTCGGCGCTGGCGCTCCCGTCTATCTTGCCGCCGTCCTCGAGTACCTCGCCGCCGAGGTGCGGATCCGTTCTCGTTTTTTGCTTTCTTTCTCTAATCCGGTTTTGGGTATTTTGCCCACAAATTTGCTGCTCTTGAGATTTTCTTGTTTGCTTTCTTTATGCAGTTTTGTTTATTTTATTTTATGGAATTTCTCTTGGGGATTTGCTTATGTCGGTATTTTCTTACTGTTTCTGATTACATGTGATGGCTTTTACTTTTCGGGTTCGGGTCCTTTGGATTTGTTTTGTACGCTAAAATATCGAGCTCTCCTTTTTTTCTCTTTGTAATTTTTTTGTTTCCTAATCTCTCAAATCTGAGAAATATCGATATTATTGATTCAATATATTTTATAATTATAATTGAAAAATCTGATCTTTATTTTTTTAAATTGCTAATTTTAAGCCTTTTCGCTTACCTAGGTTTCTTTAAATCTCATAATATTATTCTTTCGGTGCTCTGTTTTTTCGATATTTCTTTCGTTTTCTCGTTATTTATAGCATATATGTCAATGATCTTATATTTGGTTGGAAAAATTGCTCCTTTTTCTGTCCTTTAGACCTTGCGCTCTGTGTATTTTAGGGATAGCTTCAATTTTTGGTGGTATTTCAGGAAATTAATCATCCAATTTTCTCTTTCCCCTTGTGAATAGGTCTTGGAGCTCGCTGGAAACGCGGCGAGGGACAACAAGAAGACTAGGATTGTCCCGAGGCACATCCAATTGGCGGTGAGGAACGACGAGGAACTGTCCAAGCTCCTGGGGACCGTGACCATTGCTAACGGTGGTGTGATGCCCAACATCCACAACCTCCTCCTTCCGAAGAAGACCGGCGGCTCCTCCAAGTCTGGTCCTGCTGATGATGATAGCTAAACAGCTAAACGCTCCATTTTTTAACTTATCTATCTTGTCTTCCAGACTAATGTGGGTGGAAATGTATCAACTTTAGATTTCTTCTTCTTTTTACTTTTTTTTTAAATTTTTGTATTTTGTTGCGTTTATCGCTTGTTCTGAGATTTGAATTTA
Source organism: Elaeis oleifera (assembly GCA_000441515.1). NCBI lineage: Eukaryota > Viridiplantae > Streptophyta > Magnoliopsida > Arecales > Arecaceae > Elaeis > Elaeis oleifera. The sequence continues at coordinate 1,944,208 of KE504636.1, read as the reverse complement.
GCGAATGGAAAAGAGAAAATCTATTTCTCTGCTAACTTTCACTTTTTGAGGATGGTTATTATGAGTGAGTTGGGTGCTGAAGGAAATATTTGGATGGGCATGGTCAAAGATAGAGCTATCAAAAAATGGGTCAGGGTTTATGGGCCAGCTTATTTGGCTCTAAAAATGAATTGAGATAGAAATTCTGACCTATACGTGTAAGTGGGCTTTTGGTTTGGCCTCTATAGCCCATGAGCTGAATTGGATCAGGGTCGGATCAGCTTGTGGACTGGTCTATACCTGCTAAAAGTAAAGTATTAAAAGTCTAAAAGATAAAGAGGGTCTAAAAATCTAAATGCCTTTGGGTGTTTAGGGTTAGGTGAGGTAATCGACAGTCTAGTAGTGGTGGAGGAAAGAAACAGCGGCATCGGACGGTGGTAGGGGAGGGGATTTATTGTGTGTGGTGACTTGATGATGTTGAGCTTTGAATTTGTATGTTTCTCGATAGGTGTCGGATGGGTTGGATCAGTGGGTTTTTTCTTTTTTGTTGTTGCATTCGAGATCTTCTTATTTTTTTTTTTTTTGTTGATCTCGGATGATTCGGATCTTTGGCTTTGTCCTTGTCGATTTTCATCGATTCCAACTCAGGTGACTTCGACCTCTTCTGCATCCTCTCCAACGGTCTCGTTTTCTCCGTGCCTCTTTCAGTCGGTCTTGTCTTCTTCGAATCTTTGTGCTGCATCTATGGAGGCTACGATGGCTCAATCCTCCCATATTTCATCTGATATGTAGATACGGAGATATCCAAAGCAATATGAATTTGAAGTCTAAGTTCAGAAAACTGGATGTCTGAGTCTGTTCAGAATGGGGAGCATGTTGCAGGATAATGTGCTCTGAAAAAGATTGCTCATCAATGGCACTGGTAGATGGAGGCCTGTGAATGTGAAAGTCTATCAGTTCGTGGTTGAAGAAAGGAATTCAGAGTGAAGAGTGTTCGTGAATGCTTAAGCACTTGGGTTGCATGCAAAGTTGCAAGGTAGAGCATCTCGAGGGGGCAAATAGACTGAGGTACTTGGGTAAAGCAATGTGAATTTGAAGTCTAAGTTCAGAGAAACTGGATATCTGAGTCTGTTCAGAATGGGAGAGCATGTTGCAGGATAATGTGCTCTGAAAAAGGTTGCTCATCAATGGCACTGGTAGATGGAGGCCTGTGAATGTGAAAGTCTATCAGTTCGTGGTTGAAGAAAGGAATTCAGAGTGAAGAGTGCTCGTGAATGCTTAAGCACTTGGGTTGCATGCAAAGTTGCAAGGCAGAGCATCTCGAGGGGGCAAATAGACTGAGGTACTTGGGTGTATCTATAGTGCATAAGCACTTGGGTTGCATGCAAAGTTGCAAGGCAGAGCATCTCGAGGGGGCAAATAGACTGAGGTAAGGACTCAGTTGCACAAGGTATGGGAATATTGGAAAGAGCCATCTCTTGTGTGGATGATTGTGGAGTTGAAGCACTCGAATGGCATGAGATATCAAGCAAACTTAATGGAACTGCTCTCAGAGCGAAGGCATTCACTCTTGGTAAGCCGAGGTACTAGAGGTAGATATTTGGCTTAATGGAACTGCTCTCAGGAGAGGTACTAGAGGCAGATATTGGTTAATAGAACTGCTTTCAGGGTGAAAGCGTTGGTAAGCCGAAGTACTAAAGGGAGATATTTGGCTTAATGGAACTGCTCTCAGGGTGAAGGCATTGGTAAACCGAAGTACTAGAGGCAGATATTTGGCCTACTAAAGGCAGATATTTGGCCGAAGGTGTCTTCTTGCTACACAGGCATGTGACGTCAGGGTGTAGGAGATGAGGCACAAAGGTTGTTAATGTTGGCTAGGTTGGCCATGAGGTTGTCATGCTGTGAGGCATTACAAGGCCCTGATATCGAGGCAAGTGGATGTCGTTGCACTGGAGTCGTAAGAGTAAGGCAGGCCAGTGGGTAGCCTTGCGTTGGCATTACAGACTCGGAGTCAAGACACAGAAGTAGTCGAGTTGGGGATCACAGGAAACAGCATGGACAAATGGTTCAGTAGAGACAGACAACTGGTGCTCGGAGTGAAACTGGATTGTCTAGGCACTTGAGCAAAGTGGAAAGTGGCCTTGATTGAATATCAGGGTCTCGCTTGGAAGCAGCCATGGATCTGTGTTGGTATGGGACAGCGCAGAGTTATGGAGACAACTTGTGAGTACTTGGCTGGCATCAGTGCAGTGTGGTAGGTCCGAAGTCTTGGTGTTGAATGGAAAAGGTCGAAATTACCACAAGACTGTAAGGTGGGTATGTTGCAAGAGTAAGGCAGGCCAGTGGGTAGCCTTGCGTTGGCATTACAGACTCGGAGTCAAGACACAGAAGTAGTCGAGTTGGGGATCACAGGAAACAGCATGGACAAATGGTTCAGTAGAGACAGACAACTGGTGCTCGGAGTGAAAACTGGATTGTCTAGGCACTTGAGCAAAGTGGAAAGTGGCCTTGATTGAATATCAGGGTCTCGCTTGGAAGCAGCCATGGATCTGTGTTGGTATGGGACAGCGCAGAGTTATGGAGACAACTTGTGAGTACTTGGCTGGCATCAGTGCAGTGTGGTAGGGTCCGAAGTCTTGGTGTTGAATGGAAAAGGTCGAAATTACCACAAGACTGTAAGGTGGGTATGTTGCAAGATCAGGCGTTTGAAGGTGAGTTGCCAGAGGAGACTCATGTGATGGGCCGCTTAAGCAAAGTGCATGGTTCTCTGTCCTTCCTTCTCAGTCCTCTCATAGTCCACAGTCTCTCTCCCACAATCCCCCCTCGTCTTTGTGACTCTGTGTCCACAGACTCCTACGATTTTATAGTTCCACAAGCCATAGAGTCCCCCTTCTCTCTGTGACTCTATTTAAGTATCCATAGAATTTCATACTCCTATTTTTTGTGTTTGAAACATATTTTAAGAATCAGGTTAAATTTTTTTAAGTTCCTACACGTTATATTTCTAATCTTTTGATGTGCATTATTGCATTAGGTTTTGAATAAATGCTGACCATATTGATTTATTTGAATTATTATATTATAAAAAAATAATGGAGTCAGTGAATATCATTATTAATAATTTGGATGATGATGAAGTTATTAAAATTCTTCTGACTAAAAATATTAAAAGAGAAACATCAAAGGTATGAAAATATTTTTAAAATTTAATAAAGATAAAAACGGGGTTGAAAGGATAGCTGGCAATCATTGTAAAAAAAAATGTGGTTGGTTGGTGGTAATCCTAAAACTCACAGCAATTATGGGATTTCATATTTATCTCATCATATTTCAAATTGTAAAAAAATTGAATATCATGATGTGGGTCAAATGCTCGTTGATCAAGATGGCGAAATGAGATCAAGAAAGATAAAGCAAAAGGTTCATCGTCATATACTAGCGGAAGCTATAATTCAGCATGATTTGTTCTTTTTTTTTTGTTGAATATGAAAGATTAGGGCTTGGGCAAAATACTTAAATCTAGATGTAGTGATGCATTCTTGGAATATTGCTATGTCTGTTGTCAAAAATGTTTATATCAAAGATAAGGAGAAGCTTAAGCAAGTCATAGCTAAGATTCCTAATAAAGTATGTTTAACTTCTGATATATGGACAGCATCTACTACAGAAGGTTATATTTGTTTAACTTCTCATTTTGTTGATGAAAATTAAAATTATGTAGTAAAATTTTCAACTTTTGCCGCATGAAACCTCTACACATTGGAAATAAATTGGAAGCAACCATATTTGATTGTTTAAAACAACGAAGAATAAATAAAAATATTTTCTCTTATATTGGATAATGCTTCTGCTAATGATAACATGCAAGATATCTTGAAAAATCATCTCCATTTGTAAAATATCTTGTTGTGTGATGGTGAATTCTTTCATGTACGGTGTTCTGCTCATATGTTGAATCTTATTGTTCAAGAGGGCTTAAAAGTAGCTACTGAAGCATTATTTAAAATCAGAGAGAGCGTCAAGTATGTGAGAGGATCAGATGAGAGGATGATCAAATTTCAAGAATGTGTTCCGCAAGCTAGCATTGACATAGGAATTGGTTAAGGTTGGATGTGTCAATCAGATGGAATTCAATATACTTGATGCTTGAAAGTGTAATCAAATATCAAAAAGCTTTTGATATTCTTCAGGTGATTGATAGGAATTATGAATGTTGTCTAACAGGTAAAGAGTGGAGAAGAGGAGACAGTGTGTGTGAATTTTTGAAATTATTTATGACACTACAAACATGATCTCAGGTTCATCTTATTCAACCTCCAACTTGTATTTTATGCAAGTTTAGAAATTGAATGTATGTTAAATGAGAACTTGGGCAATGATGATGAGGTAATAAAGGAGATGGTTACTAGGATGAAAGGAAAGTTTGATAAATATTGGAAGGATTATAGTATGGTGCTTGCTTTTGGAGTTATTCTTGATTCATAATAAATTTGATTTCTTAAAATTTGTTATATAAAGCTTGATCATTCAACTTCTCAAGAGGAGGTAAAATATGTGAAGGAGAAGTTGAAGAAGATTTTGAAGAATACGCAAGCAACTTCAATGTACCAAGTGCTTCTCCATTATCCAATGAGTCCATCTTGTTGCATAGACCAGGTGGAAGTGGAAGTAGCCACAAGAGATCAAAAATCTTCAATGTAAGTTTTCTAGTTATATATTAATTATTATATCTTATTTGTTTCATTTATGTTTTGTCCATTTGTTTAAAATATTGCAGGAGTTTAAAATGTTTCAGAATTAAAATATTGTTGACACTGGCAAGTGCGAATTGGATATTATTTAGATGAAGCAAAATTTAATTATGACCACTATGATGATTTGGATGTCCTTAATTATTGGAAGACTAATGCTAAATGATTTCTTACTCTTTTTATTATGGCACGTGATGTATTGAGCATTCCAATTACTACAGTGGCTTCAGAATCTGCTTTTGGTATTGGTGGTCTTATTCTCACCAAATATAGAAATTCTATCTTTCCTGAAAATGTGCAAATTTTAATTTGCACTCGAAATTGGTTGCATGACTTTGTTACAAATCCTGACTGTAATATTTTTGTATATTTGTTGTATATACTTTACAATCTTTGTTCATTAATTTATCTTTAGAATTGATTGTTTAATTAATTTTAATTGATTATGAATTTTAAATGGAGATGATAGAAGTGTTGGCCTTGAGATATCAAGAGTGGATTCAAATATGCTTCAAGAAGATAAATTTGTGGAGGAATAGCTTGTGGATGATAGAATTTTAATTTCTTCGTAGTGTGGATTGTCCAAGGCTGATGGTTGTGTTAATTGTTAGAATTTTTAATGGTGGAGTTTTTGTCACGATGGATGGTATTTCAAGTAGGAGATCTACTCAGGGATTGTTGTTGTCATTATGGATGGTGTAGGAGATCTGCCTAGGGATCATTCTTGTCATTGTTAACTGATATGCTTTTACATGCAGCACTTTTTGTTTAATATGCTTTGTCTGACAAGTTTGTTTCTAAAGGAGTCTGGTTCACATCATTCAAATTTCTATTTCTGTTAGAAGCCTGTAGGTTCCTATTCACAGGATTTGAAAACTGAATTGGGCGATTAGGTACATTAGATACATCCTTGGGTTCATCTAATTTTCTCTTCTCAATAATAGGCAGATTTTGCACATTATTTTCAAATTTTTGTTTGAGATGCAGAGCATTGGTTGAAGCAATGCTTGATGCAGCAACATTATGATGGCCTTCCAAATTAGCACCACTTTTAGGGACAGGAATCAGGTACAGTACATGTGGAGCTTTTGTTGTTTCCTCCTCACCGAATTGCAACCATTCATTCCAGGCCTATATGAGAGTTTCAAATGGTAATCAGTTAGAGAACAACATAAATTTAGAAGAATGAATGCAAAAACATAAGATGTTAGTTGCCGAATTTAGAAAAAGAACAATACAAAATATCAGGACTATCCTCCAATCCATAGCCACGTGGGCTGGCCTGAGCTAGGGCCGGATTGAATTTTTCGGGCCCATTTAACAAGTGGGCCGAGTCTGGCCCGGCCCATATAATTTCAATCCACGTGGGTTAGGGCAGGGCCGGGTTGGATTGGCCCATTTTGACAGTTCTAATCAAAGATGGTGGTTGTATTTAATAATTGGACTATTCCCATAAAAGCATATAAAGAGGGGCTTAATACAATCAACAAATAATTTAGCTAGAAGGTGATATCAACAGTATGGATACAAAGAGGCCTGCAGGCTTGTCCTTTGCATTTTATTCTTAACTTTTAGGTTTTGTTTAGACGATGAAGCTGAAAATTTTGTTGAATTTGTCGATTGGACTGGTACAGCAAGATTATAGAGAAAGATGGATCTATATTGATAATGTTTAGTATCAATATTTAGAATAATGTTGGAGTGGATCGGTTTGAATTTTATAAAAAAATAGATAGAATATTTTAAATATAGGTCCATGTTGTTTGTAATTTTATGATCTTATTTATATCTTGAATTTATTGATGAATCTAATAGCATTTTCAGCTTAATTATTCAAATATATTTTAAATTATATAAATAGACTGTGAATTTATAATTTTCATCTTCGGTATGATTCATATATCTTTTAATCGCAGAATAATTTCATAAATGTTTGATAAATTCACTCATGATGCAGAATACATGACCAACTAGACGTATTTAAAATGTATAAATTATTATATTATTTTTTGTGGAAAATCTCATCTCCATATCCTCCATCTGTGGTATTGTATGAGACTTCCATTTTACTCTTCCATTCTCTCATCGTTGCTCTCGTCTTCGGCTCCAATTAAAATGTCAAGTAAATAGGGCTCAACCCACTTCCGATGGCTCCTCCTTTCCAAAGTTATGGCCACCACTTCTTTCTCCAAGCGTCTCTCCCAAAACTCATTGCTCTCTCTCCTTCAAAATGCCAGAACCAACTCTCAAATCCTCCAAATCCACGCCCAATTGATCTGCAGTGCCCTCGTGTCCGACCCCTTCGTTGCAAGCCGTCTACTTTTCGCCATCTGCGAGCTCTCCAACTCTTCTTCCGTCGACCTCACAGTAGCCTACGTTGAGCTCATCTTCTCCCAAATCCATCAACCCGACACCTTCTCTTGGAATACCATCATCAGGTTCCATTCGCGGACCTCAAAACCCCTCCGGGCGCTCCTTTTCTTCTCCCAGATGCGTAAAAATGGGATTTTTACTGATAATTACACGTATCCATTTGTTCTCAAGGCCTGTGCTTCGATGCCTGGCCGTCGAGAAGGGTTGGTGGTGCACGGGGAGGTCGTGAAGGGAGGATTTGATGAGGATTCCTTCGTGAGGAATGGTTTGATCAGCATGTACTGCAGGAGTGGAGACGTTCAATTGGGTAGGAAGCTTTTTGATGGTTTCCAGTCGAGAGATTTGGTATCATGGAACTCTATGATTGCTGGTTATGTTAGTTGTGGGGAGATCGGAGAAGCCCAGAAGCTTTTTGATGCAATGCCGGATAGAGATGCCTTCTCTTGGGCTATCTTAATTGATGGCTGTGGAAAGAAATAGGGGATGTCGGTCGTGCTCGAGAGTTGTTTGATGCGATGCCTGATAGGGATTTGGTCTGTTGGCATTCCATGATTGATGGGTACGCTGGTCTTGGTATGATGGGTCCGGCCCGAGAGCTCTTTGAAGCGATGCCTGAGAGGAATGTCATCTCGTGGAGCATCCTCATCGATGGCTATGTCCGCCATGGTGATCCTAAGGAAGCTCTGGACTTATTTCAGCAAATGCTTCACCACGGTATGAAACCTGATAAGGTTAGTGCTGTTGGTGTGATTTCAGCATGCGCTCAGTTGGGCGCTCTCGATCAGGGTCGATGGGTCCACTTCTATCTGAAAAGAACAGAATTTTGTTGATGTTGTAGTCCAAACTGCCCTGATAGATTTGTACATGAAATGTGGGAGCTTGGACCTTGCGAGGAGGCTTTTTGACAGCATGCGTGAGAGGAGTGTTGTTACTTGGAATGTAATGATTGTTGGACTTGGGGTTAATGGCTATGGAGGAGAAGCTGTGGAGCTTTTCTATCAAATGGAGAAGGAAGGAGCATTAATGGATGATCTTACTTTCTCGCTGTATTGACCGCATGCACCCATGCTGGTTTAGTTGCAAAGGGATGGTGGATATTTGATAGGATGAGGAGTGATTTCAGGATAACTCCTAAGGCTGAACACTATGGTTGCTTGGTGGATCTCCTTGGGCGTGCCGGAAGGTTGCATGAAGCTAGAAATGTCATAGAGACAATGCCAATGAAGCCTACTTCGACATTGTGGGGATCACTTCTTGCAGCTTGTCGGACACATCGATGTGTTGATTTGGCTGAAGTTTCAGTTGAGCAGCTCAAGAATCTTGGAGCGGATGACAGTGGGTTTATGTGCTTTTATCCAATATCTATGCGGAAGAGGGAATGTGGGATGATGTGTGGAGGATAAGGAAGTTGATGAGTGCCAGAGGGATGAAGAAGGAAGTTGGAAGGTGTGTGATTGAGGTGAATGGCGAGGTTCATGAGTTTGTGAATGGCGATGTCTCACATCTAGAAATATTTGCTGTTCTTTGGAGTTTGTCTAATAAGGTAGCGTCAGTATAGCTTTCAAAATGTGTTCTTATTGGCTAATTGTTGCTCCCTGCAGTATGAAGTTTTCAAAGACATTCATTTTGGAGCAAGGCAAACTTGGTTGGGATCAGTCCATTCAGAAATTAATCTGCATAAAGAGACGGGTTATTACCAAATAATCAGAGAGAGATTCTCAATAAAGATTCTAGGATTGGACCAATAGGATCGTGATGTAATTATTCTTTCCAGACAGTTTAAATTCTGATTATGAATGTATTGATAGATGGGCTCTTGGTTTAGTAGTGTTTGTTCTTGCGGTGAATTAGACAAGGTGTATACACTTCAAAGTTCACACAAAAGGGATTGAAATATTTTGTCGAATCTCTGTCAATAATGTTGGTGGTTCATCAGTCCAATTATTAGCAACTTATGCTCTGGAAACTCCCTCCTGTTGAACCATGAATACTTCCTGGGTGGCCAGTAGTTCGACTAGTGATGTACGCCCAAAGCTCTTATTAACTGACAGTGTCAGCCTCTGATCACCAGATCAAAGCCTACTACTTAAAGAGTTCATCCAGGAAGCCATTAGCCACCTCAAGAAGCCTACACTCGAGATCCCTGTAATTTCCTTTGTAAAGCATGCATAGATCTGCCATACATGTGCCTATGATGGTCCAAACTGCAGAGCAGATTCTTGAAATTATCCAGTTTATTTCATCATTCTGCAGCACATGATGTTTACGAATGTCAGTGAACCAATTTCACTGAAGTAAATGGCATCAGTGGATCAGCTGTTATCAAGCATAGGTCCTTTGGAGTTTGTAGGTCTTGTCATCACACAATCGACATGAGCTGGGTTCTCAATTAACAAGTTAAAAGGAAGACAAACGACAGGAATTTTGATTGATCTTTGGGTTTGTAAATATCTTTTAGAGGGCTGTCCAGATACTACATTGTTTGGTTTCTGACTTTCTATTTTCAGCACGGTTCTCTATAACATAGTTATTTATAGCCATCTCAGATAGATAATGTTCTTGTTTCATGTTTGTCCAATAATAAAGTTTCTTTTTCCTCAATTAATAGAGTTGGCATATTGATGGAGAGTTGTAATGCCCCAGTTCCTGGCTGTTCTGCTTCTGATGGTCTGATGCCAAATCGGGCATCTACAACTCCACATGTCTATTAAGCTGTTTTTGAGGTTTTTTTCTGAGAGTAAAAATCTTTTTTGGAGGTTATCTAGTTGTTTACTAAAAAAGAGTGGTCTTGTAAAATTTTGACAGCTACCGTTTATTTACATTGGTTCAAGAGTTTATTGCATTTACGGATATGAGTTTTTATCAGGTGCAAAGGACTTGAGTTCTTGGATAATATAAGTTAAGCTCACAATGTTGAGCTAGAAAGCTTAACGTGGAATGTGCATATTACCATCCAAAAGCCATAACTCTCCGGCCAAACTAACAGTTCTGTCGTTGTTTACGTTAGAACGGCACTTTAGAAGCAATTAACTTGCTTGATGATGATGATGATGATGATGATGATTGTTGGGATATACCGACTAACCCCGACACCGACCGCGTGCCGATTCACCAACGGGTTCCGACACCGACCCTCCGACACCGACTTCGCCCGACCGAAACGGACGCAACGACGGCGACTGCCGATGGGGCTCGGTCTGGGCATGTCGGTCTGACCGGTCAGCATCGACACCGACTGCCCTGAAGCCGACTCCATCCTGGATACGACGACACCGATTCACAGTCGGGCTAGACGACTAACGTCCGACTCCTACAGACTTTTCAGGCGCCGACTGTGCCCTGGGTCGTCACCCGACAGCGAAGGCCCGACTTACAGTCGGTCAGCCCCCACACTGCTGCCAGACAGATGGC
>KE504636.1:1886885-1921315 GCA_000441515.1 Elaeis oleifera | reverse complement strand
ATTCTGGGTGACAAGAAAGGAATAAGGTTAATAATAATAGAAAAGGTTGAAACTATTGTTAATTAATTTTTTAAAATTATTCTGGGTGTGCCGGTTGGTGGGTCACGAGGTTGATTATTCCTTTTGACGACATCACCTGGGTCCAATGCCAGCCTGCACAGATTGCTACGAGTAATCCGACCCCATCTTCAACCCCCTGGCCGCCGCCTCCTACTCCCCCCTCGTTGTCCTGGCTGCACCCAAAGACGACACCAGCGACCCGGGCAGAGTCACCAAGGGTCACCGTCTCCATCACAAAATCCCCGATGGTGTCGGACCCATCACCGTAGGAGACCTAGTAGAGGCACGATAAGCCTTCGGTGCCACCGGAGGAGTTGCGGCAGGTGTAGATGCCAAGGGCACAGCAAGAAGGCAGGTCGACCGTGACTCCCCTGTCGACCGGAGGAGTTGCGGGGCCCCTTGTGCTCGGTGGTGGACCCCTCTCCTTTCCCTCCTAGATCTCTATCCGTTCCTTCTCCTACTGTCTCGTCGACCGTGACTCCCCTTCCTCTTCCTCTTACGTAGCAAGGTCCCAGAAAAATCCTTGAATCTATTTTATCATGCAGGTGAGAAATGGAGCATGTTTGACAGATCTGACCATAGAGAGATTAAGTGCTTCTTTTCAAATCACATCGAGCTTAGTAAGGATCTAATCTCCGATGAGGAAACTGTAATTATCCCTCAAAAAAAGAGACGGAGAAAAAGGAAGGAGCAAGGTAAAGAAGAGAGCCGAGGAAAGAAGGGAGGGAATAAAAAGGACAAAGGGAGAGAGTTACATAAGAAGGAAAGAAGATCTTAAATGTATAGAGGAGAAGGAAGAAAGTAGCAAGGTTGTAATGCGTTGTCTGGCTATCAAAAGTTGTCCAGTCTCGAACAAGAAAATGATAAGACTCGACAACTTCAGAACCATGCAAGGCTTCTCTTTTTTCCTATTTTTCAGAAAAAAAGGTTCTTTGTTTCTCTCTTACCAGATGGATTGACTAGTCGCGAAAGGAAGAGACCCAGCCAACTTTCCAAGTTCTTTCAACGGGCTTCTGGTGCTCGTCCAAAAGAATACAACATCACGAGGTAGCGTCGAGATAATTAATTTCTAGGGAACTGCTCCCAAATTCCAGTGGAGTAACCACATTTTTAAAACAAACAAGCATCAGACATCTCCCAATCAGACTTGCATGGAACACATTAAAACGGCCATTCCAATTTCCCTCTCATTTATTTATCTTTTATAGATTTAAGATCTCTCTTGAATGAAGGAACAGTAAAGACAATTGAGACATAAAGGGAGAACATACCACCATGATCCAATCTAGTTTAGCAATTAGTCACGATAAGGATATTGTTTTTCTCCATCTCCAACAAATGTTATCAGGTCGTAAATCTATTTGAACATGTTGTATCACATTGAAGTCACCAAAGAGCTCTTGCATCAAAAAGAAGTTACCAAGGAGCTCACTGCAAGAGTTGTCAGATATGAGTTCTCAATTAAATATCCTAATGTAGGTCATCATTTCTTACCAGTTTGGCAATCATAGCCTCCTTTTTAACAGTCAGATGAAACAGAAGTGGAAAGGTATTCTGAAAGAGGCTTCTCTTTGCAGACCATAATTAAATTTCGAACCAACCAGGAACATGTAATTGCCTTTCGACAAGCTTTTCCCAAAAAAGATGAGGCCTCACCTTTCAAGGAGTCTGTGACCGAGTTGAGGGTCCTTCTTATGTAGTATTAGATCTTGAGCAAACTTTTCCCGAGCCAGTTAGGAGGCCAATTGAAGTCCACCACCATTTTATTTGTACAAATTCCTTCAGTGTTTTTCATATCTTTTACAACAAGTCCTCCTTGGTTGTTGGGTTTATACACTTGACCACAGTTGAGTAAATTGCTGCTACAGAGATGTTATGACATCCCTTCCACAAAAGTGTCCTTCTAAGCTTGTCAATGCCATCGATTACTGCTTATACAAAAAAATAAAATAGAGACCAACGGGTCATAATAAATGATCTCAACAATATATTGACTAAGATTTAGTAAATTACTTCTGCAGGACATTTAGAGAAATCATGGTTTGTCATTTATCATTCATACAAGAAGCTATGAATAGGTAGTTTGCTGTTGGGATTAATTCGCTAAAAGAAGTTATTTAGATGAGAAGGAGCTGCTTACGTAGAGAATTGCCGGTAACTATGTAAGAAACCATCAAGAGAATTGCTGTTGGAAGGGAAAAAAAAAGCCTTTCTTCCTATATCATAAAAGTAGGAAAAAGACTTTATTTGGGTCGCACATATTCATGAATGATTGATGCCAACATTGACATAGACAAAGCTTTTAAGCCTCTTCAATGTACCCTTTTTTCTCTCTCTCTCTCTCTAAAGAATGGTCCAATCTAATCTTAGAGTTTATCTAGGTGTTCTTAGCCATTTATTCTTGTTTTCTTAATCATTTTGTGTCTTATTATCTGGTAGTGGATAAATCTCAGTATATATCCTCTCATTTCATATTAGTAATTACTATTACTTTAATAAGAATGGTTGTTAGTGTGATGCAAATAATGTTCAAGAAGAGGAACCAGGGCATCAATTTATATGTGCATTTTCGGATGAACTACCTTGACACATTTTACTGCTAGAAAGCAATGTATAGATTGCATGACTAGTTGTAACTCCTCGTTGATAAGGCATGAAAAAGAGTCCACTACCTCTCCCATTGGCCATAGCATGCTTGACATCAACCAATACAAAAATATTTCATGGTGTGATCCAATCGGGAATAAGGAAGATTTCTTTCAATCCATTCAACTCGGATCTCTCAAAAAGAATGATAGAAGAATAAAATTTTTTTGAATGTAGGGATCAAGTTTCTTTTTTTTATTAATTTTTTATTTTTTCATTCATTATAAATGAGGTATATAATCTCTATTGATAATAATAAGACTAGTTATAACACAAATTGGGTCAGATTCCTCTTTTAGCTCTAAATAGATTCTTTTATCTAAAATAAGTGTGTCTAGTAGAAATAATCTGAAAAAAACTAAAATTCTTCAGAAGATCTCGATTTCTATATCAATTCTGCCTTCTATTATTTTGTCGGATTTTTCTCAGATTACATTTACACTCAGTCAAAATTTTATCCAAAAATTTTGGTCAGTTTCAGGATCCAGACAAAAAAAATTTGTCCTAATTGCTCGGGGTGTCATCCGCTTGCTGAAGGATGTCACATTATAGATCTCGAAAAACTATCCAATTTAAAAAAAAAATTATCGAAATCAGATATTATATGACCAAGTTATAGCTTCCAAAAATTTAGCTTGTGAATTGGCTTCCTATACGATGAATCTTATTTCTGGATCTTGTTCAGCCCTACCTATGGTGATTAAAGTGGTCCATATCGAGTTCGAGGATCCCCTTGGATTATAGTGTAAAATAACTATCCAATGAGGAATTTTGAGAGCTAATTTCTTCTTCCTCTTTTTTTCTTTTCATTGGAGAAAAACTGTGGGATTTCCTGCTATCAAGCTCTCTCTCACCAACTGAACTCCAGCTGGTTGGCTCAACTCTAATAAATACGAATTGTTGAGAGTGTGGCGTTGACCAAAGTAGGCCCATCCAAACAGTCTTTTCACCCTACTAATCTCTTGCCAAGAACATCCAATCTTCTTCTTGAATGATGCCACGGAAAACTCAAGTAAGTTTGGGTGTAAGTGTAATTGTAATGCTACAGTTGATCATGATGATGCATAGAAAATAGTGGAGGGAATAAAGGCATACCTATTAATGACTAATAATCCTGTTGATGCTGAATTCTTCCGCAAATAATTGCCTGGCCCTTTCTTCAGCAGTCAATTTGACAGGAAGTAACTATGGACTTTTGTAGCTGTGAGAAGAGGGGAACCTAGACCTAGTATAGAAACTCATATTTATCAGTCCCTCCTATCATAGGACTCCAACTGTAGTTTTAATTGCATGCTAGACCTAAATTCCTACAGGGGCCAACTAGGCTTATGAGCCTCAATAAAGATCATATTTTCTATACCTTACAACTGAGCCCCATAACCTATGTTTTGTAAAACATAGGCTGATCACATAAAGTCTAACAATGGGAAGATCACTTCTTTAGAATGTATTCATTTCTTTAGAATGGGAACAATCATCCACTTTTAAAAAATTGGCTACCAAAATAAGTTTGGAGCAATTTGAGGAACAAGCAAAATTTTGTTCAATTTAAATAAATGGGATTTCTGTTGACTAACAGAAGAACTAGTAAGTAAAATATCCAACCCACTACCAACAGATTTGATACTTTGAGTGAAAGGAGAGATTTGATAGATCCGATGTAACGTTATGGGTTGAACCGGTACACAAATAGCTTTTTTTTTGGGGGGGTTGACTTGCTTGAACCTTGACGTCGTTGACGTTGAATGATTCAAGATACTGCGATATGATTCATATTATTGCTGATTTCTCAAGGAACGTATAGAAAGTCATTTCTGGATTTTGATTTGATTGACCATATTGATAATTATTTCTAAAAATCGTGCACCTTCTTGCCTTGACTAGATGCATCATTTGCTTTGTTTGTAAGCAAAATAATGGTTGAAAATTATAATTTTTTGGAAACCATAAATAATAACGTTAACAGGATTAATATAGCCTAGAACCTCAACCAAACGTTTAATCAGGATAGTATTGTTTAGAATTCTTGATTTTATATAAATAGCTAAGATTTCTAATAAATAGTTGATATAAGACTAAATATACATTGTAAATATCCTCACAAAGAGCTTGCCAAATATCATAAGCATATGTGGGATGGATAATTGGAGAAAATTTTTGTTCGGATTTAATTGGAGCCAAATTACCAATGTTTGTCTTTTATGCCAAGTGCTCTACATTGACAGTGGGGGTAAACTTTGTCATCGGATCCCTGCAAAATTTCGTTTGACAGTGCATACAAGTGGGTAAAACTTATTTACTAAATCAATCTTCTTGGATGGTGTGTCTCACCAAGATAGAAATCTGATGTTCTAGGTTTTTCTTCTGAAAGAACCTATGCCCTTCTTCTACCAAAAAGAATGTAAGAAAAAAACCATTCTTTGAAACTATTCTGCCCATCCTGGAAAAACTAGGAATATCAAATTCTAACGTGATTTATTTCTCCCTCTATTATTATCTATTAAGCGGTAAATATGATCTCTTACCTTTATGGCAATGAAATTTATGATTAATTATTAAAGCCGCGTCTAAGAACTCAATAGGAATTTAAGATTGTTGTGTAATTAAGATTGCGTTTTCCTAAAACAATTCATTTTGGATTAATTAGGCCATTATGCCTCTACTTCAAATGATGCGCATATCTATTTTAGACAATATGCACACATAGTGATGGACATATGATAGCTTTAAAATGTTATAAGATCATCCGAAATAACTAAGTTCCTGTCAGAAAAATAAGTTGGCTCTCAAAATTGAACTGACTTAGAGAAAGAAATAGGAAATGGTGGCCGCTCTTGTAATTTTTACCAACTGCAAGGCCATTTTCTCCAGATAGTGATCCTCTCAGCTGTCACATTAACATTCCCTTTGATTCATGTAACCAAAATCTTCTGGCCCAGCAAATCTGATTCCTTCCGTGCATTAATGCAATTAATATAGTTCCCCTCCTCCTCCTTTTTCCGGTTGGATTCATGGCTGTTGGAGCCAAAGATTCCATCTTTTGAACGCCTAGTTGTTTGTTCCTTCTTTTAAAATCCAATCTTGCTCTTCTGTTTCTCCTTGGTTTGGTTTTGGGCCAACCCTTGTCTCTTTCCCACCATCTGCAGCCCTTGAGGTTAACATTTGGATGCATTTGACCATTTGGCATTTGGTTCTCTTCTTGTGGTCCTCTTTGTGGTTTAATTTTGGATGAACCAAGTCCAGTACGTCAGTCCAATAGCCACTCGACAGATTACCTCCCTGGTTTAAAACCTCCTTTATTTAAATACGCCTCGGGATTTGGACTGGTTCACTAGACCTTGTGTATGTAATAAATTGCTCCTTCCTATGGGTCAAGTCATTCAAGCTTTAGGTCTTCAGCTTTTTATGTTCCTTCTTAATTGCCCCTGGATATTCAAGAGTCATTCAAGCCGAAATAAACAAGCACCTCTCTCACCCTCTGATCCTTTTGTGGCGTCTCTTAACCTCTCTCTCTCTGTCTCACACGCAGAGAGATGAATGGCTTTATTGGAGTTTCCTCTGTAGAAATGGAGGGAGAGAAGAGATATGGAGCATTGAGTCAAATGAGCAAAAGCCACTGGAGAGAAGGAAAGGGAGAAGAAGAAGGGAGACAAGATGCCAGCAGTTTGGTTTGCTCTGAAGAAGTCTCTCCATTGCAAGTCTGAGCCTTCTGATGTGTATGAGCCAAAGGCCAAGGGGCACCTGAGCACCATTCTAACCAGGAAACCATGCAGGTCAGGGTGCTCCAGATCCATAGCCAACCTCAAAGATGTCATCCATGGGCAAAGGAGGCACCATGAGAGACCAGCAAGCTGCAGTCCAAGGTCCATTGGAGCAGTGAGTTCCTGAACCCAATAACCCATGAGGTGGTCCTCAGTGACTCCAGGTGCGAGCTCAAGATAACAGGGCTCGGGGGTGGTGGTGGTGGCCCTGAGGGTGGTGCAGGTGTGGGCTCCGCCTATATGGGCACGCTGAGGCCAGGGACACCAGGCCCTGGGGGAGGGCACCATGCCCTGAACTATAGCCCTTCTTCTCCTTTGAGAGGCAGCACCCTCCAAGGAGGGCCCTTGGGGCGGCTGCCAATAGGGAGGGCCATAACTTGGGGGCTCCTCTCTTCATGATGCGGTTTTTGGGAATGGTGGAGGAGGCTCTCTTTTCTCTTCAGCACCAAGGGCTTTTCATGATGTTGGTTCACATGGGCCTTCTGCTACCATAACCTGCCACAGATGTGGGGAGCAGTTTGGGAAGTGGGAGGCCTTGGAGGAACATCATCTCTCCAGGCATGCAGGTAAGAGCATTAGGTTTCTTCCCAAGACTTGATTCCTTCCTGTAGGACTTGGTGGACTGCATTTTTCATTCAGAAGTGTTGTTGATGCTGTCTTCGTTCTATAATGGTGATTTCTGTTGGTTTTGTTGAAACCTATTTAGTAGGCTCAAAAGTTGTAATTTTATTGATTATATCTTTTAGATTTTGATGGCTTTGGGCAGCTATCTTTCTTTTTGACCATTATTACATGTTGGGCATCATCAAATGGCTGAAATAGTTCCATTCAAAATTTATATCCCAGCCTATTACATATTCATACTTTGAAACTTTAGAGCTCAAAATTGTCGGTCTCATTTTAAATTTGAGAATGCATTGGCCAAATTTTTGTTTTTTTGAGATATTTTATTAGGTAAATGTTTGGTACTTGCATATCTTAGGTCTGATTCGTCTGGCCCTGTACTTCAAATCAATTTCATCTGTTTATTCTCTCTCGCTTTCTATCCTTCCATGAATGTAGGAGGAAAAATGTTTAGCTTTTTGATCACTAGTTGTAAACTTGATTCATGTGTGCTGAATTTCCTATGAGATGTAAGTGCCATTTATTATTGGTGCAATTTAATTGGATTCATATAGAATCGCCCCTCATTTGCTCATTGAATTCATTTGTTTATTCTCCTTCTTCTTCTTCTTCTTCTTTTTAATTGTTTTCTTTTGAATTTATACTACAGAAATTTTGGGTATTTTCATTAGTAATTGCTGGCTCATCTGCTTCTTATCTACTTCTAGTGATTTCGATCTCCCATGTGGGTTAAGCCTAATGTAGTCTAATAATATAAAGACTAAGGTAATAGTTTAATTAATTTTTGGACTCCAAATCATTTTTGAAGGAGAGTCAGGCGGGAAACCTTTAGTTCTAATATAAAATTAGCTTTTGGCAGTCAACAGAAGAGAGGGCATTTTGCAAATTATGTCACTGAAAAATCATCCATATTGAGACATTTGATCCATAACCCAACTACTAGTTTGTATATGTTGCTCTGATATGCCTCTTCTATTATGCATTCCTCAACCTACCACATTTTGCTGATCTATTCCCTTAACAACACATCTAGATTATATGCATCACGTGCAAGGTCTGTCAAGCAGCAAAATTTAGTTCTAATATCAAATTAGCTTTTGGCAGTCAACAGAAGAGAGTGCACTATGCAAATAATATCACTGAAAACTCATCCACATTGAGACATTTGATCCATAATCCAACTACTAATTTGTATCTGTTGCTCTGGTATGCCTTTTATATCCTGCATTCTTCAACCTACCACATTTTGCTGATCTATTCCTATTACAACACATCTAGATGATGTGCATCATGTGCAAGATCTGTCAAGCAGCACAATTTTAGTTATAATGTAAAATTAGGTTTTGGCAGTCCACAGAAGAGAGTGCACTATGCAAATTATATCACTGAAAAAAATCATCCATATCGAGACATTTGATCCATAACCCAACTACTAGTTTGTAACTGTTGCTCTGATATGCCTTTTCTATCATGCATTCATCAACCTACCACATTTTGCGGATCTATTCCCATTACAACACATCTAGAGGATGTCCAAGGTCTTAGGCCGTTTTTGATATTCAAGTTTCTACCTAGCATTTAAGATGATCATGCTTTTAAAAAGTATTCTTGCTTTCCTTCCTTAACCTACTTGCATAGTTTGAAAGTGGTACCTTCTCCATTAACCTTGCAGTTACTGAACTAGTGGAAGGGGACTCATCTCGAAAGATTGTAGAGATAATATGCAAAGCAAGCTTGTTGAAGCCCGAGAGCAGTTGTGGGCGAATAGAACGGGTCTTAAAGGTCCACAATGTGCAAAGGACTCTTGCCCGATTTGAAGAGTATCGAGAGATGGTAAAGATAAAAGCCAGCAAACTTCCTAAGAAGCATCCCCGCTGCCTAGCTGATGGCAATGAACTGTTAAGGTTTTACGGCACCACAGTTTCCTGTTCTCTGGGCATGAGTGGCTCTTCAAACCTTTGCACATCAGAGAAGTGCAATGTTTGCCGTATTATAAGGCATGGGTTTTCCACAAAGAAGGAACTGAAGGGTGGCATAGGAGTATTCACGACTTCGACCAGTGGGAGAGCACTGGAATCTACTGAAGTATTTGACGATAACCCTTCTAGCAGAAAAGCTTTGCTGGTTTGTAGAGTGATCGCAGGGAGGGTTCATAAGCCAATGGATAACCTCCAAGATTTGGCCAGTCAGTCAGGGTTTGACTCAGTGGCTGGGAAAGTTGGTCTATATGCAAATATTGAGGAGCTCTACCTGCTTAATCCACGAGCTCTTCTACCATGCTTTGTGGTAATCTGTAAACACTGAAGAAGTTAAATTGGTATTTTGGCTGCACTTTTGAATCTATGGCAAATGGTCTTAACTACCCTACAGCATGCTGCTTGTGAGATTTTGAGTTCATGTTGTCAAGGAATTTTGATCTCATGTCCTTATCTAATTGCCAACTGAGTACAGACTTCCTTTCTAATGCCTTTTGTCTGATGTCCAAATACAAATAATATTTTATCACATATCTGTTTCTTATTCTTTAGCTACATTGATAGCATGTGAATTGGTGTCAGCAATTTTATACACTGGTTTGTTGGTTTCTCTGGCTTTCTGTTGGATCTATGTGCTTTAGTTATAAAGGTGAGGTTTACATAATCTTTCATAGAAGTAGCTAAATAGATATATTGATAGACATAAGATGGTCGATATATATGTAGAAAAGTCAGTTTGGTTTAATTTAGGGTGCATTTGGTTATACTTTTCGATTTTGATTTTAAAAGTATTTTTATTTTTTTAATTTTGCTATTGAGTAAAAGCAAAAAAGCAAAAAGTATATTTGATAACTATGTTGCTATAAAGCAAAAAGCAACGTTTAGGGACGGCAGGTGAAGAGCTCGACGAGGAAGAAGGGGTCAGGAAGGAAGGGAGAAGGGGTGGGAGGTGAAGAGCTCGACGAAGGAGAAAGGCTCGGGTTCTTTACTTTTCGTTTGGCGTTTTAGATGTGGAGAAGCAAAAAAAAGCAGAGAAGCAAGTTTTGGAAAGCAAAAATTTTTTGGTTTGCATATAAAACAATTATTTTAATTTTTTGATTTTTGCTTTTTGCTTTTCATGGTGTCACCAAACATTACTTTTTGATTTTTGCTTTTTAAAAATCAAAAGTAAAAAAATACTTTTTAATGGCTAACCAAACACACCCTTAGTTTTATGATTTATTTCTATTCATAGCATGAGAAACTAGAGCTTTGATTTTTTTTTTTCCTTTTTTTTTTTTTGAGAGAGAGATAGAGGAGGATGGAAGGACCCTTTAATTCATTTCATGACTGAAATGAAAACAGAGAGCACAGGAATACAAGAAAACCTTCCAATGGAAGGAAAACATATTCTAATCAAAAGTGATATATAACTGCAAGCAGCAATTTAGATTTTAGAGCTTTGAGTTCAACAGCTCATTTTTTACAAACTGGTATGGCATGTCTGACTCCATTTTTCAAAGAACAAGAAATGGTCATTTTGGCATGTTAAATTTGATCTATAAAATTGCTACTTTCTCTTATTTCACTCCAAAACTAACCACTTTGTCCTGTCTTTCTTGATATATGATCTTATTTACTTTCTGACAACATCTATCCTTCTTTTGTTTCAGACTTTGAAAACTTCAGTGTCAGAACCTCTCAGACTCTCTACCAAAGATTCACCGTCTGTCTAAAAACTGATTAAACTTCCACAAATGTGAGATTCTTATGCATCTTGCCAGATGTTTTAGCAAAGATGATCTGATTGAATTAATAAAAGAATATATAATAGTATCAGTATTGTACTTTTATCCTTTTTTTTTGCTGCAATTTATTCACTGAACATAACTCCATGATATACTTCTCCTGCTTAGTTGGATCTTGGAAACTATCAAGGTTCGAAGCAGGATATTGCCTCTGCTAGCCTCATTAAAAAAAAATGGTGACTACTTTTTGAGTGTCCAATACTTTCTGTGAATTATCTTATTTATAGCTGCTACGTTTTTCCACTCAACAACCTCCGATGACAAGTTTAATTATTTCTTGGTTTAGAAACTAGACCAGGCATAAACTGGTAGCAAGTTCATAGGATTTAAATTTTAATCTACCCATCAAAACAAGTAATTGTGAATGAGGATAATTGAAATTAAAAATCAAAGACCAATCAATCGCATTTTGATTCAGGATTACATTCTAGATGACTAGTCTATAGGTACAAAACAACAACTTGATTAAATTTTAGACAGAGAAAGTTTGTGGTCCCTATCCACGGTGGTTTCCTCTGCATTTGATTTTAGGAGATGCCCTGGGAAAAGCATATTAATTCCCATGACCCCACACCCACAAATAGAAACACACAAACCCACATGCATTATTAAATAACGTCAAAAAGTTTTAGTAAACTAATAAAGTAGTTCTCAAAATATAGTGAGCAACTTGTTCAAAACTAATTATTTAGAAAAGGGTAAACTGAATTTGATTTCCTAGAACATTGGAGCATTATACAGAAGATATGAACTTATGACTTGGGATTCACCGTGGACACCGGGCATCTGCTCTTTGTTTAGCCAGACCCATAAAACTGAAAGCATTAAAACCAAGCAAAATGATACTTCCCACTCGCAACCTAACCAATGAATCATACAACTGTGCTAGGATAGAAGAAGATTAACTTCTTTGTAAACGGGAATTTCTGTTTCAATAGATAATTTCCCCATTCTTTAATGTGCAGAAATGTTATATTTCATCTGTCTTTTGTTGGATACTGTGAAAGGCATGCTGTTTCAGGACAGGTAGATGGTCAGGGAGGCATTACTTTATTTGCCTTCTAGATAAATAGAAGACGGAATGCAGCATATCACTGTCAAAACTTTCATAGCCTTTTAAATTCTCCAATTAGTACATTTTCATAGAAATCTTCTTTGGCCAAATGATTCTGGTATTGAAATAATTGAATTCCTTTCCAGCTATTTCATTCAGAATTTCGCAGATCATTCACTAATTATGAAAAACTATTAAATGGGAGATGCTTTTTGATGTAGCTGCAGTCCCATCCTTTCTTTCTCTTCTTCCACCATTCTTACCTCTTCTGTTCTTGGAGCTGTTGTTTCCATTTGTTCAAGAACATCAATCATTTGATATCCTTCTACATTATCTTTTATCTCATTTCCGAGAGTCACCATTCTTTGGCAGGTTTTTCTGCATCTCTGTGAAGTCACAATTTTTTTTCCCTCCTCGTAATATCTTTCCTCAAAACCATACTTTATGCGTACTTATAAACCATATTGCAGAATTCATTTTCAAAGATTATTAGTTAACAGTGTGCCTCCTTGGGTATGCTTGTGCGTCAAATATAGCGAATTTCAAACAGTACTTTCCATCTTAGAAGTTAGGTTTCAATAACATGCAGAGTATCCCTCGGTAACATCTTTGTCAATTGAGCATCATACACAGGTAAAATCTTTCGATAAATGGTTTAGATAAGTAGATCTTAGCATGACCATCTTTTGATGAATCTCCTCAGTCATCATAAACAACAAACGGAACAAAACCTACATTGTATGGTGTAAAGAACTCTGCTTGTTGGTACCTACGCGATTCGATGTTCTTCATGCTCGCAGGTTCTTCTAGTCTCTCTTCAAAATTTGACCAAAAATTGTTCATGGTTCAGTTGTTTATACCTTCTGTAATGGGACACTTCAGAAAACCATTCTTCATACAACAGGCAACACTCTGCTCTATGATATCTTTCACACCATATTTAAATTTAAACCCAAATTGGTTAGACGTTTGGAAGAAATCACCGGTGGGATCGCATTGTGGAATCCCTGGGCAAACCTGTATAGAGTTCCAGCAAGCGAAAGCCAATAATCAAGACCTAGATTATATAAAAAGAAAACCAAACTAAAGCAATTCAGACAAGCAAAATACTTGCCTTTCAGAACTGAAGTAAGGGTACTCCGAAGAGAGAAGATCGGTTAACTGAGGCAGGGTGGAGCTTCCAATGGAGCAAAGAAATTTACCTTCAGCCCCTTGTTGCCCCATTAGAAATATATGTGCATTGCATATGTCTTCAATGTGAACTAATGGGATCGATCCCAATCTTGAATGCACTGAAACCAGTATTGGGTAGAGGTTGGGATCACCTGGGCAATAATAATGCCAGAATTCAGAAAAACAGTAAGGGCAAGTGGAGGAAGCCAGCTGACTGTATCAAATGAAACCACCACTTGAAGATGCCTCCGAAAATATCAAGCTAAGAAACAGATGAAGCATGAAACTGAGGATAATTTCTTTGATGAGGAAAAGAGATTGTCCAAGGTTTATGAACTGCTCCAACATGTATTAGGTCAAGCAAAATTTGTGATCACATGGATCATGGTATCATACTATGTAATAATGTAGATGATATTTCTTGGGATAAAGGGAATATATTTGGATTTTTCCAAATATTTAAAATCTAGAGTGTTCATTAGATCTTAAGAAAATAGAGACAAAATCATTCCTAAGATCCTTTTATCTCGAAACGTTGATTCCTAAAGTAAGGTCATATTATTGAACATGCTTTAAAAACTTAACAATAGGGGTGAATTTTAAATAGTTATAGAAATCAAATTTTATCCAATGATATTTTTATTCTAACACCACTTTCTAACAGAATCACTAAATGTGAGTTTGCTATATAGAACATGCGAATTTTTTCTACCTTGCCATTCACAACTGGTCAACCAACAGTGCTTCAATCTTATGAGGTCTATTCTTAGTGTAATGATATATCTAAATAAGCTTAATAAACATTGTAAACTACATTTTATCCAATCAAAATTTTAAGATTTTTTAGAAAATTATGATAGTCATCACTTCTGCTGTGTGATCCTGATGAACATCTTTAAGCAAGGTTTTAAATCCTATAGAATGGAGGTATTCTGATTTCTCCAAGGTCCGGGCAGTAGTTCCAATTATGCATCCTAGTGGATATTCTCCGTCTCTTTCCCTTCTTTCTTTCTTTCTTTCTGTTCTATCTTTCTTTCTTTTCTTTCTTTTTCTTCTATCCTCTTTTTTTTTCCTTTTCTTTCTTTTCTGATCCCTTATTTTCTTCCATTTTGTACTTATTCTTCCTCCTTTTTCCTTTCTTTCCTTTTTTCTTTTCTTCTCTCTTCTCTTTTTTTTCTTTCATTTTCTTCTTTCCTTTCACTTTTTCCTTTCTTTATCTTTGCTTCCTTTCTTTCCTCTTAATTCTTCTCTCCTCATGTGAATAGATTTCGGAGTTCTGATCCCATCCCAATCCCATTTCTCATAGGAATAGAATAGGACAGGATGGCTCGGACACCCCTTGTAATGTCGAGATGTAAAATCTTGTCTTCAAGTACTCATCTTCACAATAGTAAAGAGTATTGGGAGTTTATATCCAGCATCAAACCAAATAAACCACCAATGAAGATGTATATAATTTTCTTGAACCTCCTATATCTTCAAAAAAGATTTATATAACTTAGAGAAGGAATTCAGAATCACCTGTGACAGGTGACAGCAGAACTTGAACACTTGCAGGAACATCTGTTGTTAGGAATGGACCTGCTACTGTAGGTGGGATAATCGATACCAAATCAATGCCTTTCTCCTTAGCAAATTGGAAGGCCTTTTCCTCTGTCAAGAGCTTTGATAGAATATAGACCTGTAATTTGGGAATGTATTGAAAGAATGGATTAAAAGCTCTTTGTAAACAACTCATGTGCCGGTAAAATTTATGAGGAAGGTCATTTCCAGTTTCGGCATATAATGCTACCTGAAGGTTGAAACATTGTAAGTTTATAACAATGTTGTAACTGCATACATTGCCTTCATATAGCATACTATTAAGCTATGCTAGAGAGTCAATCTTTGTTTATGATAGCAATATGTTTAGCTAGTCATATATGACCGTTAAGAAAAATTGTCAAGAGTCAAAAATTTACCCATCCTCTAGGCTTTGTGTTCCAAACTCCATTTATTGGTGTAACAGATGATTCATCTACCAATTCTCTCCATTCTCCTTTATCATCTTTGGCAGTAATGGTACTGATAGAAGATGTAAATACAATCCTCTTAACCGACCCTGCTCTTGAACAAGCCTGCAGTACATTGAGTGTTCCTCTAACCGCTGGTTCTGTAATCTTCGATCGTACATGATCTTCTTTGATCAAAGATAGCTCGTATTAGTACTTTCTTAAATATGAAAGACATTTATTCCAGAAAAACATCAACATCGACAAATTTATAAGGTGACCAATTAAATAGTTCAATACATTCAAGTGCCAGATGGTTCTAGAGAAGAAATTATTACTAAAGACCCAAATATCATGCATAGATCATGCTAAAAGGGTTACCATGTTACATTTTACAAAATGATCACGAAGAAATTCAGAAGTCTCCACCAAATTCGATCCTCAATCAATACACATATATTCAACATTATGATTTATAAACTCCTACTAGGAAAGGTTGACTGGATTAAAGCTGACAGAATGTAAACAACAAGAAGATTCATCAATCTATTTATTGAACATAAGCTGGGAAACAAGAATTATTTGGCAAAACAAGTACCATAACCAGTAGCAGGGTGCACTTTGGTGACCCAGCATTGTACTCACAATGCAATATATAGTTCTCTTTGAAAGAGAGCAATCATTAACCAAAGACTATTTACCAATGTTTTCTTCAACTGGTACATTGAACTCCATGGAAGCTGCTACATGGAAACTGCAAGACAACCCTTTACCGCCTCATCAAAGCTTCCTTCCTCATTAAGATCAGATCTGAAGATTTTCAGCCGACTGTTTCCGCTGAATGTTGACAGGAGGCGTGATGCTTTACCTATTTCCACAACCAATCATATATTAGATTATGTTGAATATAATTTTAGCTTAAACATCATGATGCAAATAAAGATGAGCTCACCACATGTTGTGCTTGCTCAAGCTAAGAATTATTAATTTTAAGGCCACATGATTGCTGGAATGTGTCATCACAAAGAGGAATTGATTTACTTAGAAACTTCAGTAATAATGCTTGATGAAAAGAGAGTTCTAGAGAGATTAATGATGGAGTTACAGAAAACTATAGCAGCCATTACATGGGCTGCTTCTAGACATTGATGGTGACAACTTGACATTAGGTTGATGGCTTTTCATAAAATATTTGCTTTTATCCCATGAGTTAATTAGGGCAGCAATTTACTCCGCCCCATCGGATACCCATCTCAACCTGACACTAATGGGATAAGTTTTACCAAACCTGCAGCAAACTTGAGGTAGGTACGAATAACGGTATAACCTGTCACAAACCAACCAATTATAAATATCTTTTTACAAATTCCCTTATGAAAAAAGATTTTGTAGTTTTATCCGATCCAATTCGTCCAACTCACTCCGGCTCCGAACCTTGGAGGGGTACATGACATCATGTTCAGTGTCCAATGGTAGAATTAAAGATGCTCGTAGCGTATGTACGTATATTAAATAAATAAATAAGGCGGCCCCTGACCTCAGAAGGGGTACATGACCATACATACTATTTGTTCTTGGAGTGGGTATTAATACAACATGGATCAGGGCAGCCTACTACTCACTGTTGCATTGATTTCAAATGTCAAAAATGCTACCACTTACTCCGGTTGAAAAGCCACGAACAAATTTGAGGCTTCGGATATGCTTTCATGCAGAATATAAGATGAAAGATCATAGAGGAAGATGCAAATCACAGTTCGTTTATTGGAACCCAAATGCAAGGGATTAATGCTTATGACTTATAAAATGCATAACAAGAGGGCCTTCGAGTTTGGCCTCAAGTCTCAGCCAATAGGTTTTAACCTGACCCCTTGCAACACTCCCAAGGCTGCACCCACAAGAGTCGTCCCTCTGTCTCTATTGAGAATGTAAAAGAGGAAGGGTGGTGAGGGGAAGGACCTGTATCTCTGGCGGTGGCATGAACGTTGTAGCCTCTACGGAGCAGCGACCGGACGAGCCATGACCCGATGTACCCCGTCGCTCCCGTCACACACACGGTGGTGGTCGCCACCGCCGATGGGGAAGATGGAGAATCGGCGCCGTCCATCCCCTCCAGACTCCGGAACCCTGCTGCCGGCCCTGAACCAATAGATATAGAGCAGTACAAAGATGACGCTGAACCGGATTTATGCCAGTGAAGCAAGTCAAAGCGCTGATTATTACATATATATTTTTTAATGCGTTACCTCATTAAAAAAGGGTTAATTGGGAGCACTGGTCTGTCTTTCTTTGTCTTTTGGGCCACGCACTGGGTTGTCTTCGTTCGATGGATCCCTGGAACCCATGGATCGAAAGTAAGGATCTAATCAAAGGTTAAATGGGTAAGTTCGGTACTGCCAGCAATCACCGCTTTTTCCTGTCCCGTAGATGTGAAGCGAGTAAGCGGCAGTGGAGCCGAGACATCTCGAGAGTGCCAGAGCGGGGGTCAAAAAAGGCATTTCCTTACGCCGCATGCAATACATTGCTTGATTGATAGAAATGGGCGATGGGCCCACCCCGCCATCCACGACTATATTATATATTTGATCAAATTACAATAGCCTCCCTCAGGATTTAGGATAATTACAGATCCTCATTCGATATTTTGGAAATATAGATACCGCTACTTTATTTTCTTATATACATCACATATAACCCCTCACTAATATTTATTATTAATAAATAATAGACATCATCATTATTTAATCTATTTATGTCTTAAAATATTTTATAGTTTTATTTAATATTTTTTTAAATTTTAAATTTATATTTAGTCAAAGAGTAATGTATAAATTTTAAAATATTAAATAAAATATATAATTATCTCGAATTTTAAAAAAAATTAGATAATTTATTCGGACAGAAATCCTATCAAATCCATCCACTGCATATCGGAATCCATACATACATATATCTTATCACGTGTGTTAATGATTTTATTTTTGTTAAATTCAAAAAAATTTTGATTATATAATTAATGGTATTCAAAAAGATTTTACTAGATGATTAATAATTTGGTATTTAGGATGGTTTCTACTGGACGGTTTTTGAGAACAAGAGAATGGGAGTAAGAGAAATAGGAAAGCTTTTAAGATTGTTTTCATTCGTGCCAGCTTTTTTTGATAGAAAATGGATGGAAGATCCACCCGATGCATTTAAAGAAGGACGTTATGTATAGTGTTACAGTATATAAGTGGTGCTAGCTTTTAACAAAATAATTATTATTTTTCAACCGGATAACATAAGGCATATTAACAATCTTAGGCATCAAGGAACAATGTGTTAGATCACAGCTTGTGATATATGGCAGATGTAATCTAAGAAAACTAACAAATTTATTTTTATTTATAAAAATTAATAAATTAATTTATAGAACTAAAGCAAAATTGATAGACAATCGAAAGTATGCACAGTATTGGCCTAAGGCATATTTCTGCCTCTCGTGCAGGAGACATCCGGAAATACCATCTTAAGATACGATTAGTATCCTTCACCTGCTAGCATAATCATGAAAGAGATTGGTGAAGATTCTTTCAGTATCCAATAAAAAAAGAAGAAGTATGGTATTAAAAAATAAAATTGAAGAAAGTTGAGAAAGAAGAGTAGCTTGAAAAGCTCTTAAATTATTTAATGGATTAGATCCCAAAGGACCTTTTTATAGCTAACATATTCTGATCGTTTGGGCTGGTCCAATGTTCAAAAAATAAAGAGTCTAACATTCATAATAATAATGGCCCAACATTCACAATAATAAAAGCTCAAAATTTAGAAATTAAAAAATCAATATTTAAAATATTAAAATGATAGTTAAATTTAATTATCAAATAAAATTAAACAAAATTTTGGTTGGCAATGTGTATTGTTTTTTTTTTGTTAAATTTAAAATATTTTGATTACATAATAATGATATTTAGGAAGATTTTTACTAGATGATCAATAATTTTAGGACCGTTTCTACTGGACGGTTTTTGAGAACAAGTGACTGCGAGTAAGGGAAATTGGAAAGTTTTTTAGATTGTTTTCGTTGGTGCCAGCTGTAACAAAAGAATTATTACTTTTCAACCGGATAATATAAGGCATATTAACAGCATCAAGAAACAACATGTTAGATCACAGCTCATGATATATGTCGAATATAGTACTAAAAAAATTAATAAATTATTTTTTATAAAAATTAATAATTAATTATAAATTAAATAAATTGACAGATAATTGAAAGCTTGCGTAATACTGTTTTAAGACATATTTTCGTTCCTCGTGCAAAAAACATCCAAAAATACCATCTCAAGATATGGCCGACATCCTCCACCTACGAGCATGATCGTGAAGAAGATTGATAAAGACTCTTTCAGTATTCAGAAAAAAAAAAATATTGTAGTAAAAATAAAGTTGGAGAAAGTTTAGAAAAAAAAATAGTTTGAAAGCCTCTTAAATTGCTTGCTGGATTAGGTCTCAAGGGGATCCATTTTTAGCCAACATATTGTGATCATTTAGATTGGTCTAACATTCACAAATTAAAAATAATATTTAAAATATTAAATAATAATTAAATTTATAAATGATGAAATAAAATTAAATAAGATTTTTGAGTTAGCAAGGTGCTAAGCCCGCACTTGCACCGAGACCCAATCCAATCCAATTTGCTTGCATATTAAAGATTTTCCTTCAATTTTCCTCAAACGCTCCTAAGGGCTTAGACAAATATTTTCTCGTCTAAAGGGCTAGAAAAATCTTTCTACTCCTTATGTGGGACTAAAAATCTTAATTAAGATGAAAAACATATTTGGAGAAAAACTCATTTGAAAAATTTTGAATTTTCAAATTTAAATTTTCTTCCAACACAGTAAAAATGATTATAAAAGATAATTTAATGTAGACCAACAAAATCAATAAAAAATATATTTTAGGGGTACTATATTTTTAAATTTTAAATAAAAGTATCTCATGCTTGCATCGGTGATGTGCTAGTGATATGGTATTACCTAATGCATACTTGTACAAATTGGCATGATATACCACAGTCAAAATATATCGAATATGGTATGAAGCTAGCAATACTTTCTTAAAGACCTAAGTTATCCTCCTAATACAGAGTGTTGGGGTAGATCCTCAGCATTTAACCAACATCATCCAACCAACCTCAACCGTGGGCCTACCTCGGTAAAAGTCGGCCTCATCAGAAAATCGCGGTCCCCAAGAGATCGGTCTCACCAGGAGGCCGATCTTGTCTGAAAATTGAGGTCGGTAAAAGTACGATCTCAACATCACCTAAGCATGGCGACATTGTTCGAGTTAAAATTACATCAGCCAATGATCGGCCCATTTTTCAGTGGCTTCAATGAGAAACCAACGTACTTGCCTGTCACAACAGCCTTGATTCGGAGATCGGATCCTTCAGCTGCTTATGGTGCTTGATATTTTAGATCGATCATCTATTGACCTGACTTTCCCTATTTGACGAGTCCGAGACTGCTGGCACGCGGGTACTCACCTCGGACTGCTTCTAAAATCTTTCATCTTGCTTCGGCTATTGACCGATCTGGATATCAACATCAATCAAACTATCGGAGGTCAAGTGAGGCTATCATGCAGTCACATCGAGTCACATCAAGCTGCATCATCCTGAGGTCATATCCTAAGCGGTCTACTCTGCATCATAATAGGACACTATAAAATCATTAATTATGCCACGCATGCACGATTAGGCTCACTGCTGCGACCACCGGCACGTCGGATAAAAGGCATGTCCGTTAACAGGGCCATTTAAAGATGCCCCCATGCAGCTCCGTATGACAGGATATTATCAAAATATATTTTCATCCTTTTATCCTTCATCTTGCTCTCTCTATAAATAGAGATAAGAGAAGACCCCCAAGAGATATATACATTTCAATATTCAGAGCCCAAAACTCTGCCTCACTCGCTCCTCCACCTATTGAGCTAAGAATTGACTTGAGCGTCGGAGGGTCTTCACTGGAGCCATCTTCGGTGCGGACTTTTCTTATAGGTCTCTTTGCTGCCATCAGACCCCATCGACCGTCCTTTCCATCCAGTTTGAGTTGATCCGACTTTCATTCAGTGCATCGTGAGCCCTTGCTCTCATTTTCGACCCTTTTGATTGTGCTCTCTCTCCGATGAGTAGTCCTTCTCCATCAGTTTCCTATCATTCGATACTCAGGTACGACGATCTGACTATCCCACCAGAAACGAGCCGCAATAGTTTGGCATGCCAGATAGGGGGAGAAACATCCTTCCAGGAGTTACAATGATCAAGATGAGAGCACAAAATGCTTCCCTTAGTTCAGCTCGATGCTCATCGCGGCGTGATGTACTTTCAATGACCTTCGGGGAGTCAAGTGCCTCATGACTGGAAGAAACAGTGGATCAACAACAGTTTGCTGTCTTGGTGCAGTAAGTTAGAGCATTGACGGAGGCTGTCCACAGTCTCCAGCAGATTGCAGAGTAGCAGCAATGACGGATGGAGGATTCGACGTTGCAAGATGCGCCCTCCAGGCAGAGTCCCCGACCCCGTTCTCTGTCCCACCACTCATCTCGATGCTCCCACTGGACGGCTTCTCAACCCATCCGACGGTCGCCGCAAGCTAACTCTCGGTGCACTCTACGTGCTGCTTTCGGTGATTGTTGGTCCCCTTCCCTCGACAAGCTTCACACAAGGGGAAGAGGCCACGATCTCCATCAAGATCTTCTTCTAGAGAAGGTTCTACCTCCGGATATTCTAAGCATCTCGATGAATCTCAACGACAGTTGGATGAATACGATCTCAAGCTGAAGGAGTTTGATCGCGATTTGAATCAGCTCCAAGCGAACAATCGAGATCCTACTGGTAAGCTCGACGTCAGCACCCATCCACCCTTCTCTCAATGGATTCTTGATGAACCGATTTCAAGTTAGTTCAAGATACCATAGGTGAAACCGTACGATGGCTCCACTGATCCGCTCGACCACTTGGAGAGTTATAAAGCTCTCATGCTTCTTCAAAGGGCTTCCGACGCCCTCCTCTTTATCACCTTTTCGGTCACCCTCAGAAAGATTGCCCGAATATGGTACTCTAGACTTCAACCGGAGAGTATCCATTTGTTTGACCAGCTCGGACAGCTCTTCTTGGCACATTTTGGTACCAATCGAAAGGCTCTACGAACATCTGACAGTCTTTTCTCCATCAGGCAATAAGACAGAGAATCTCTATGAGATTTTGTGGTGCGCTTCAATACTGCTACCCTAGAGGTCTGAAACCTCAATGAATCGACGGCCATGAAGCGAGAACTATGCAGCTCCAAGTTTACCTATTTTCTAGACAAGATGCTTCCTCGGACATATATCGAGCTCCTCGAATGCACGCAAACATACATCCGAGCCAAGGAGGGAGAGACTGACCGACATTGATTTGAGGGCAAGGATCTGAAGAAAAAGATCAAGAAAGAAGGAACCTCCGTAGGATCCAGCTGAGCCCGCACTGAGAGGGAGGTTCCAACTTCTCGACCAAGCCCGAAGCCTAAAAACTTCGATCCTAGGTACGATTCCTACATCCCTCTAACTACTCCTCGTGCACAGATCCTCATGGAGAAGGTACGATTTCTACACCCCTCTAACTACTCATCGTGCACAGATCCTCATGGAGATAGAGGGGGAGGACTATCTTCAACGATCCCAGCCGATAAAGACAAGAGCCGCATTTCGTAACTGGAGGCCCTACTGTCGGTTCCATCACGACTACAGCCATGACATCGAGAGGTGCATCGAGCTGAAGAACGAGATCGAGGATCTGATAAGGTGGGGATACCTCAAAAATATATGCGAGATCGACCTACGCAGCTACGGGTGACTCTCAGTCTCAGCCGCACCCCGACGAGGAAGCTCACACTCAATCTATGGCGGATGTGATCAACGTGATCTTGGTGGGATCGAGACTTTAGGGATCCGACGACTCAGAAAGTTCTCCTAAATGTCGGTGATCGAACGACAACATCGTCTTCTTCGAAAAAGATCTACAAGGAGTCCAAACTCTTCATAATGATGCTGTTATTATATCAATGATGATAGTCAATTATGATGTAAAATGATATTTTATTGATAATGGAAGCTCAGCTGACGTGATTTTTTATGATTATTTTTTTGAATGTGACTTTCTATTGATCGACTTAAACCAGTCAATGCTCTTTTAATTGGGTTCACTGACGACTCGATTAGGATAGAAGGGAAATAGAACTTCCTATTGCTGTCGGACGACCACCTCGGCAATCGATCGTGCAACTCAATTTTTTGTGGTCGGGTTTCTTTCGCCTACAGTGTTATCTTGGGGCGACCCGGACTGAATGCGCTCCGAGCAATCATCTCAATATATCACTTGCTCGTGCACTTTCCGACGAAAAAGAGAACTGATGAAATGAGGAGAGATCAACAGCTAGCTCGACAATGTTACTTGGCCATAGTCAAAAAAAAGAAGTTGACTGAAGCACTTTCCATCGATGACGGACTAGACTAAAAAAGAAGAAAATCGAGGAGAACTCGTAGAGTGACTCACCTCGGTGCCCCTCAATAAGGACCTAACCAGAACTGTTCAGATCGGATCTTCCTTAAGCGATGAACTGAGGGAGGAGCTGATCAACTTTCTGAGGAAGAACGCATATATTTCATCTGATCTGCCTTAGACATGTCGAGCATCCTACCTAATGTGATTATCCACCGACTAAATGTCGATGTCAAGCACAAGCCAGTGAGACAAAAAAAAGAAGTTTCACTCTTGAGCGACAAAAAGCCATCGACGAGGAGGTCGACAGATTGCTAGCAATCGACTTCATCCATGAGGCAACCTATCCAGATTGGCTCACAAATCTTGTGATGGTTAAAAAAATAATGGTAAGTGGTGGATATGCATAGACTACACCGACTTGAATAAGACTTATCCGAAGGATATCTTTTCATTACCTCTGATTGATCAACTAGTCGATGCTACGTTGGGCCATCAGCTACACAGCTTCATGGATGCCTTCTCAGGCTACAACCAGATCTGGATGACACTGAAGGATGAGAAGAAGATGGCGTTGATCACCAACAGAGGCTTGTACTACTACAAAGTCATGCCTTTTGGTCTCAAAAATGTTGGGGCTACATATCAGAGACTAGTCAATAAAGTCTTCAAGAACCAGATCGGTTGTAATATAGAGGTCTACGTCGACGACATGCTCATGGAGAGCAAGAAAGGTGCTCTCCATATCGACGATTTGGTGGAAGCGTTCGATGCCCTGAGGAGACATTGGATGAAACTGAACCTGACTAAATGAGCCTTCGATGTCACATCGAAAATTTTTTTTGATTTCATGATGATGAAGCGAGACATCATGGCCAACCCCAAGAAGATTAAGACGGTTCTTGACATGAAGCCCTCAATCTCTCGATGGGATATTCAGAAGCTGGCAGGATGTGTGGCATTTTTAAGCCGGTTCATCTTCAAGTTTACAGAGCGGTAACTCTCCTTCTTCAAAACCCTCAGACAGATAAGCTTCACTTGGATGGAAGAATGTTAGAATTGCTTTCGATGACCTAAAGCGGTATCTAAGTTCTCCTCCATTTCTGACAAAACCAAATACTGATGATGAATTACTTATGTATTTGGCTGTGACTCCTAAAGCAGTAAGCTTGGTACTTGCTCGAGAAGAAATAAAGTGGAGAAATCGATCTACTACATAAGTTGGATGCTACGTGGGATAGAAGTCAGATATCCTCGGATCGAAAAGGTGGTCTTCATGATCATCACGATGACTCGATGACTGCGATCTTATTTTCAGACCCACTCAGTAAAGATCCTGATCGATCTTCCTCTGAGGACTCTACTTCAACAACCAGACATTTCGAGGAGGATGGCCAAATGAGCGATCGAACTCAATGAGTTTGATCTTTCTTATGTTTCGCAATCCTCAATGAAGGCTCAGATACTCACTGACTTTATTGTCAAGTGCACTCTGACCGATGATAGCCAAGTCAAGGACCACCCCAAAGAGAGGCTTCGGAGTCTGCATAATTCTACATGTGGATGGAGCCTCAAACATCCTGGACTGCAGTGCGGGTCTCATTTTGACCAATATTGATGGGATGGTGACTGAGTATGCTCTTCGATTTAACTTCAAAACTTCTAACAATCAAGCTGAATACGAAGATCTGATAGTCAGACTAAAGATTGTCAAAGATCTTGATGTAAAATATCTAAGGATATTCACCGACTCGCAGTTGGTCGCCAAACAATCTCGATGAGAATATGAGGCCAGAGATCCAATTCTCTCCAGGTACCTACAGAAACTCAGATCTCTGCAAATAAATTTTGATTACTTCAAAGTCTACCATATTTTTCAATCGGAGAATGCTTGAGTTGATTCTCTGTCCCGACTAGCTACATCTAGCTACGGTGAGTTAGAGAGAATCTTCATCGAGCACCTCAAAAATCCAAGTATTGACTCTGAGGAGGAACTTCACCACGTTCAGGTCGGTCATGAATCGAGCTAGATCGATCCATTTGTTGAGTTCCTGATCAACAGAACCTTACCGACTGATCTTACTGAGGCACGCCGAATGAGGAGTCTGACGGCTTGGTACGTGATCATCAACGATCAACTTTATCGTAGGTTGGCATCTTTGCCCCTGCTCAAGTACCTCTGACCCTCCAAAGCCGACTATGCTCTTTGGAAGGTGCACGAGAGCATTTGCAGCAACCACTTGGAGGGCAAGTCGCTGTCCTACAAGATATAATGACAAAGATATTATTAGCCGACCATACAGAAGGGTGCTGCCAACCTGATGCAGAAGTATGACCAATATCAGAGGTTTGCCAATATTCAAAGACTTTCGTCAAGTCAACTCACAACCATTTCGACACCATAGCTCGTAGAGAGTCGCTATACTCGGTCCTTTCTTATTTGTCAGTGGATAAAAGAGGTTTATCATCGTGGCCATCAACTACTTCACCAAATAGGTGGAGGCCGAACCACTGGTGCAGATAACGAAAAAAAAACTATCAATTTTTTATGGAAATCCATTATCTGTCGTTTTGAACTACCCTGAGTGATCATCACTGGTAATGATCGATACTTCGATAATGTCAGATTTAAAAAATTCTATGTAAAGTACCACATCATCCACAGATTTATCTCGATCGGCCACTCATAATCTAATGGAGAAGCCGAGATGACCAACAGAACTATTCTACAAGGCCTGAAGATAAGAATCGATCAAGTCAAAGGATGTTGGGCAGACGAACTCTCTAGCATCCTATGGTCTTACCGAACAACTCCTTGGATCTTGATCGGAGAGACCCCTTTCAAACTGACATTTGGGACAGAAGGTATAATCTCGATTGAAATCGACCTACCTTTGACTCGGGTGGAGCACTACGATGAACGGACCAAGTCGGACAAGTGACGAGCTGATTTGAACTTGCTCGATGAGATCTGGAGACAAGCCCAACTAAGGATAACTTTCTATCAGCGAAAGATAGCTCGTACTATAATTTTTGAGTTAAGCCCAAGATCTTTCAAGTTAGAGACCTAGTCTTTATGACAGCCGAAGTCTCCAAACCGATCGAGCAAAAAAGTTATCTCCGAATTGGGAAGGTTCCTACAAGATTTTAGTAATTTTACGACTTGGAGCATACAAGATCGAGGGCCTGGATGGTATGGAGATTCTTCGAACCTAGAATGTCGAGAATCTATGGATGTATTATCAATAGGAACACCTTATAAATAAAAAGTTTTCTTTCCCATAATTCTGTGTTAAACAACTCAACTCTCGGTGGCTTAATCCTCGACCGAATTAGAGGTCACCTCGATCAGATCCGAGGTGCGATGGTGGGAACCCTTGGTCAAGAACCAAGACCACCTCGATGAGATTCGAGGCACAGCAAATGATGATGCTCCTCTACGACGGAATGTCCTACAACAAAAATCCTCATCAAGGCCCTAAGTCACCTCAGTGGTTTTCGAGGTGTAGTGCGATCAAGATCGTCAATGGGACATGAGATCACCTCGATAAAATCCAAGGTGCAATAGTAGTAGTGATGAGACATGAGGTCACCTCGATAAAATCTGAGGAGGAACTCCTAAGAAGTCATCGAGAGGCCCCTAAAAATGAGTCGACCATGACCTCAGCGAGACCGTGGGGGCAGACGACTCGAGATATTCCTCCGACTCGAAAAACTCCTCCAGACGTTAACAACTTGGTCGCTTGACAGCCGACCAATCCACATCTTCATCAGTTGGTACCCGATGAGATGTTATTCAGCTAATGCCCTTTTAATGGAGTCATGGAGTTCAGCAACTATTAGCATACCAGCTCTGGCTGAAGGGCCGCTGGAGTATAAGCTATAGTTCGCGGTATAGATCCAGGAGAAATCCAATGTTATTCGGCTAATATCCTTATAACGGAGTCGTGGAGTTCGGCAACTGTTAGCATCCCAGCTCTAGCCGAAGGGCCGCTGGAGTATAAGCTATAGTTCACAGCATAGACTTAGGTGAAATCCGACGTTATTCGGCTAACACCCATTTAATAGAGCCATAGAGTCTGACAACTGTTAGCTTGCCAGCTATGATCGAAGGGTCACTGGAGTATAAGCTACAGTTCGCAGCGCAGATGCAGGCAAAAAAAGCTATGCTTAGTCGGCTTATCCACGATTGACCAAAGATCAATTGATCCGAAATGAAGTAGAAATATGACCATGCTCTGCCTCAACCATCATGCTTCGAACTTGATGAGATGCTCTGCAGAACGGCGATACTCATGCCGAAACAATAAGCTCGTTATATGCGGCTTTCAAAGATGGTCGTCAGGAAATACTACTCGGACCCGTACATCGGTTAACTCCTTTCGCCCGATGAAGACTATGTAATTGGACTCAGAAGTTGGGGACATATATTGGGATAGGTCCTCATTATTAACTGACCTCATCCAACCGACCTCAACCATAGGCCTACCTCGGTAAAAGCCGATCTCATCAGAAGATCGTGGACCTTAAGAAGCCAGTCTCAGCAAGAGGCCGATCTTATTTGAAATTGAGGTCGGTAAAAGTACGATCTCAACATCACCTGAGCATGGCGATATTGTTCGAGTTAAAGACTACATCGGCCAACGATCGATTATTTTCCAATGGCTTTGATGAGAAACCGACGTACTTACCTGTCACGACAGTCTTGATCTAGAGATTGGATCCTTCAGCTGCCTACGGTGCTTGATATTTTAGATTGATCATCTACTGATTTGACTTTCCAACCCTACTTGACGAGTCCAGACTATTGGCACGTGGGGTACTCACCTCGGACCGCTTTCAATCCCTTTCATTTTGCCTCGGCTATTGGCCGACCTGGATATTGACATCGATCGAACTACTGGAGGTCAGGTGAGGCTGTATGCAATCACATCGAGTCACATCAAGCCACATCATCCTGAGGTCATACCCTAAGCGGTCCACTCCACACCGTGATAGGACACCATAAAGTTATTACTCATGCTATGCACGCATGATGAGACCCACCGCCATGACCATCGGTGCGTCGGACCAAAGGCATGCCCACTGACAGGGCCATTTAAAGATGCCCCCATGCGGTTCTCTATGACAGGATGTTATCGAATACATTTTCATCCTTTCATCCTTCATCCTACTCTCTTTATAAATGAAGATAAGAGAAGACCCCCAGGAGGTACGTACATTCCAATACTCGAGCCCAAAACTCTACCTCACTCGCTCATCCATCTGTTGAGCTAAGAACTGACTTCTCATCGGAGCCATCTCCGATGCAGACTTTCTTGCAGATCTCTCTGCTGCCATCGAACACTATCGACTGTCCTTTCCATCTGGTCCGAGTTGATCTTGTTTCCATTCAGCACACCATGAGCCCTCGCTCTCGTTCTCGGCCCTCTCGACTGTGCCCTCTCTCCGACGAGCGATCCTTCTCTACCAGTTTTCTGTCATTCGACACTCAGGCTCGACGATCTGACTATCCCATCGGAGATGAGCCACAACACAGAGTATTTAGATGAACCATCTTTTAGGATGTAGCAGATTGGTTACTTTATAATCACTCCAAATCTTGTTGAACTCCATTTCTGAAAAATTTTCAGCAACTTTTTCTATATTTTGATACAAATAATACAAAAAATTATTCTGTTAGAATAATTTATTTTGATAATATGCATTATTATTATTATAATTATTATTATTATCAAAAACATATATTCATGCCAATAATTAATAACTACTACAAATTTTAGACATCAAATTATCTATGATAAGAAAAAAATCATCATAAATTGATAACTTTGGCGACAACAATATCATTAATCATCATGAAAGATGGACATTAATTATAGTTCATTAAGCTAGATAAAATTATGGAGGGATGATGAAACTCAATTTATGATGGAAATTTAGTTGTTGCTACCAAGTATTTTCTGCGATGAGAGGTGTCACGAAAGCCTTGAAGATTTTTATGATGATATTCACATCATCATTACTAAATAATTTCTATGATAAATTTTAGTTGATACAAAAATCTTTAAATTTATTATCACATAACAAAATTTTCATGAAAAAAATTTTATTTTGTGATGAATTCCTAATTTTACTAACCTATCCCTTTTAGTCTTCACTCACTCAAACTTCACTTTATCATGGCTTTTGTATAATTATTGCATGCACTGCATGCACAACTATATTGGTGCATGCCATCAATCATCAAGGATATTGCGATAGACCCAACATAGAGATGAGTGCAGGATGAATGGAATCTATGCTAACGCATTTTGATGATTGGTGGCATGCATTGGTTTAGCTGTGCATACAATAATTTCTCTTTTCATAGGGTTGGCAATAGGCCAAGATAGTAAGAGGCTCATATGGCTAGACCGACTTTCGGAATAGATCTTGGGATAGCTTTAAGATGGTTGGGATTGAACTCAAGTCTCAAAAGAGCTAGAATAAATTTTGGGCAGGCCACAATCAATGCTTGGTCTGATAGGATTTAGCCCGAAGCTCAAAGCCACTAATGGATCCAGTCCAAACCCTCGATCTAGTCTGAACATGAAACATACTCACGTCTATTCTCTTTTAGGGTAATTTATGATCCAACCTATCACTTGACCCACAAACAACCAACTTTAAGTAGGTTTGAGTTTGACAAAATAATTTTGATCGTAAATGGATTAACATGTCTAGATCAGGATAATTTCAGATTTAGGCCTTTGCTTTATTAATTCAACGCGTGATGGAAATTTAATTGTTGCTACTGAATGTTTCTATGACGAGAAGCATCATGAAAGTCTTTAAGACTTTTATGATGATATTCACATCATCATTAATAAATAATTTTGTGATAAATTTTAGTCGAGTAAAAAAATTTTCATGAAATAATGTTTTGGTTGTGATGAAATCCTAATTTCCTATCCCTTTTAGTCCTCATTCACTCGCTTTGTACATGACTTTTGCATAGGAAAATTATTGCATGCATTGCATGCATGACCATGCTGGTGTATGCAATCAATTATCGAGGTGTTTTGCGGTGGGCCTAACATAGAGATGAGCGCAGGATGAATAAAACCTAGGCTAACACATCTCGATGATAGATGGCATGCACTAACATAGCTATGCACGTAATAATTTCTCCTTACATAGGATTGGAAATGGGCCAAGATAGTATGAGGCTCGTATGGCCAAACTAGCTTTTGGAACAGATATTGGGATATGTCTAAGATAGTTGGGATTGAGCTCGTCTCAAAAGAGCTTGAATAAATTTGGGTCGACCTTGGCCGATGCTTGGTTTGACAAGGTTTATCCCAAAGCTCAAACCCAATAATGGATCAGGTGCAAACCCTTGATCTAGTCCAAATCCGAAAATATACCCACGTCTATTCTCTTCCCAGCTCTCTCTCTCTCTAGGGATGATAATTTATGACCCAACCCATTAATTTGTTCTATAAATAGGGATGCAAATGGATCGGATCAGATTAAATCATAAGTGACCCGAAGTCAATCCGATTCTTAGATTGGGTCTTAATGTTGGACCCAGACCTAATCCAATGAAAGATTGGGTTGAGTCCACAGTTAGAATTTTTGATCCAATGGATTATTCATGTTCGATCGGGTGTGTATAAAACCCGATCCCAAACCCAAAAATTCGGGTCTAGATTGGGTTTACGTCAAACATAGCTACTATTATTTACCACACAAAATATATAATAAATAATATTACTCTCAAAATAAATCAAGATATAAAAATAATTTAAATCTATTTTATATTAAAGATATTGTTCATATAAATCTCAAATCACAACTTAGAAAATCAAACAAGTTCGGATTCTAACAATATGCAAGTTCAGATAGGGTCAGGTTGGGTCCCAATCTAATAAATCCAGGAGAAATTCTTTGTGCATCGGGGCGATGGAGAAAATTTGAGGTGGAGCACACCACAAAAGCTGATTGGGTCACATAGTGCAATTAACAATGGGGTTGATATTTAATGCCACTTAGATTTTTTCTTAAATTTTTCTGATGAAAATATTTTTTCTTCGTAGAATAAAGAAGAATAGTATTATTACTTTTGATGTCTTATATGTCTTTATATGAATATATATGATATCTTGAATAATATATATGATTTTTGTATCTTTATATGATATTCTGTTGGTTATTATGACTTTCTGATGTCTATGACTTTCTGATATCTTATATGACTTATTGAACAATATATATGACTTCTTATGAATATATACAATATTCTGAATAATATATATGATTTTTTATATCTTTATGTGATATTCTATTAATTATTATATATAACCAACAGAAAATCTATATATTATTTAGAATGTCATATATATTCATAAGAAGTCAATATATATTATTCAAGATATCATATATATTATCAGAAAGTCATATAAGACAACAAAAAGCTATATATATTGTTCAGGATGTCATATATATTCATAAAAAATCATATATATTATTCAAAATATCATATATATTCACAGAAAGTTATATATATTATTCAAAATATCATATATATTTACAGAAAGTCATATATATTGTTCAGATATTACAGAAAGTTATGTAAGATACTAAGAAGCTATGTATATTATTCAGGATATCATATATAATTTATAAGAAGTTATGTATATTGTTCAAAATATCATATATATTCACAGAAAGTCATATAAGATATCGAAAAATTATAATAACTAATAGAGTATCATATAAAGATATAAGCAGTCATATATATTATTCAGGATATCATATGTATTCACAAAAGTTATATAAAATATCATGAAGGAATATCTATCGTTCATTCTTTATTCTACGAAGGAAAAGGGCATTTTCATTAGAAAAACTTGAGAAAAAACTAAGCAGCATCAAATATTTGCTACATTATTAATTACGCTACGTTGTCTAATGTGATTGGATGGTGCATGTTTCTACACCGGGAGGCGGTGCACCAAGAATTTCTCATAGATCCAGATCCGATCCAGAAATGTATCCAATTTTAGAATGTGATCTGGTCCTATGGATCCTTTAAAATGAGCTGGATCGGGTCTAAGTAGGTTATTCTAGGTCAGATCATGGGTCAACCTGACCCATTTACAACCTTACTTGTAAATAGGTCTAAAAGTTGGCCAGGCCGAGCTGGGCCACACCCTTACTTGAGCCCAATTTAAAGTTTTTTAGGTTTAGGTCAGGCTTAGATCCAAAGTTTTGAAAAACTCAGATCTGAGCCCAACTTGAATCTGATTAGGCCAACCTAATCAGATTTTCAGCCACATCGACTCTCTTCCCTCTCTTAAAAAATTATTAAAAACCTTTGAGCTCCT
Organism: Elaeis oleifera; assembly: GCA_000441515.1. Lineage (NCBI taxonomy): Eukaryota > Viridiplantae > Streptophyta > Magnoliopsida > Arecales > Arecaceae > Elaeis > Elaeis oleifera. Next base: position 1,888,345 of record KE504636.1, on the reverse strand, counting down.
AATCCTTACCCATTTGGCCATCTCCCTCCCCAAGGCTGCCATCACCCCATTCCCCAGCCTCTGCTCTGGTACTCCCCTCCAGTGGACAACTTTGCCCGAGCCTACTGGGTCTACGACAACGACAACAACTATGGTTAGTGGTAAAGTCAGAGGACAGCAAGACTGAAGCAGTTACGCTTGCAGAGTGGTGAACTCGGAGGACTCATCGATTATATATTGCAATGGACCATCGACGAGGTGCAAGTCTTCTTCTGATGAATGGGTGGGGCAGCGATCTCGATCTTTTGAAATTTTTTGAAGATGAGAGGAGGACGGACACTGATGGTGCCGATATCCTCGCCCACTCCTATCGAAGAAAATCGGGGAATGAAGCGGCAGCAATGACTCCATCATCTCAGGCCCTTGAGCCCTCTCTTAGCTATTTGATAAAAAGAGTAGAGTGGAAGAATTGAGGAGGTAAAGAAGGATTTCACCCAGATAAATCGAGGAGTCGAGTCGAATTAAACAAGCCTGGGTCCGAGGCTCTAGCCAAGCTAAAGGTATATTTGAATCTGGCTTGAAAGACAAACGGATCCTATAATTGAGCCCAAGCTCGATTTGAACTATTTTAGGTCTAGTCTGATCTGAAATCGGATTAGCCCGAGCCTAATCCTGCCCTGCACACAAACAAACTGCTTTAATCTGGATTTAATGAAAATAGATTTAGATCATAAATGGATCAACATATCTAGAGTCTGTTTATTAAATGAGATTTGCTGAGATTTTAATTTTTGATCTATTTAACCCATTTTGACTCAATAACTGGATTGGATCCTAGCCGGATCTATTTAACCCACTTAAAGTCTATTTAAAATATGCTTAACATTTTTGTACTTGTTTAATCTAACTTAATCTTTTTAACCGGACCAGATGAAATGGATAAAGCTGGGTCAACGTAGATGAAACACAGACCAGACCGAGGGTCCTAGACTCGGTTTTGTTTTGCTGTTCGAGAATGATATTTATGATGCACTACTTCTGAAGCCTCGCTCTACTACCAGGTAGATAACCAAGGAGGTAGCAGCAGGCCAAACCGCCTTTTGCACCAGATTAATCACGTAACTGGTTCACAAATTTGCTCAAAATTGTATACAAGCACGACAAAGACAAATACTAAGAGTGGCTACAGTAGCCCGCATACATTGCCACGTGAATGCACCATTGATTGGCTTTTTTTTTTTTGGTAAATACCATTGATTGGCTTTAAGCAGACGGTACCTCAAACAAAACAGCGCCCATGCGTTCCACAGAAACCAATCAGTACCAGAACCATGCAGCTTTCCGGCAAAATGTACCCTCGTGGTATCAACAGCGCCCATGCGTTCCACAGAACCAATCAGTACCAGAACCATGCAGCTTTCCGGCAAAATGTACCCTCGTGGTATCATGTGATGGCAATGTTGCGGTGGGAACCAAAAGGC
>KE504636.1:1866027-1886865 GCA_000441515.1 Elaeis oleifera | reverse complement strand
CGGAAGAATGATATAACATAAACGAGGTTGAGATTTAGAAAAACATATCAACGAAACTCTAGAAGTGCATTGGTTTTCAAAAAAATCAACAACATAAAATAGGATTGCATTTATACAAGCAAAAGTGGCCCTCAAAAACCTTGGAGATAGGAAGAGTAGGACGGCTGTAGAAGGTTAACGGCGGTGTGAGAAAATCAAGATGGGACTTCAAATGACAATTTAGAGGATGTGCTTGACAAGGAAAATCTTGTTGCTGATCGGGATAGATAAAGAATTATGAGCAAGCCAATGCAAGAAATGGGTTGGTCGTATAATGCTTATGGCATCATAGCTCCATAATTTCCTCACACTGTTATCATCAGAAAGTAATAAAAGCTTGGCCACAGAATAGATGAACATCTTCCTCTAAGCCGTGTATTAAGCTGTATATCTTTCAGATAATTTGGGGTCATCTCCTGTGTACCACTGCTGTGTGCTGATATTTTTAACATTCAACAGTAAATAAACAACCTGATACCAAAAACTCACCTATATATAAAGCAGGAAAAGAAGGTTATAGTTGTAGTAACATACGTTTATGTTATTATAGTGCATGATATTGCAAGGCATGCAATTATTATATACTACGATATTTCATCACATACACGGATGAGGAGTAGCTGAAGTTATCACACACATTGACAACCAGTTCCAAGGACATTCTTTATTATGATCATGCCTCCAGCTCCTTGAGGAAATCTGCGTGGTCAACTAAAACCTGAGAAGCAGCAGGTCAAAATTAGCCACATATTGCCTGTCTCTGATTATACATTTACTCTCATCATAATTTAAGAAGATAGCAACCACAAATAATGGTATATTATTCTCATGATATCAATCAATAGGCATTAGTAATAGCGATCTTTAATGCTCTTACATTCTCAACCAGATAATAAAGAAGCACTATATTTCTTGTACATCATCACATGAATTGAACGCACCCTCATTTGTGTTGCACCTCTTCATTGGAGCAAAACCACGAAGAAATGGAAAGAAGCCAGTCTAGGATCAAGCTAGGCAAATACACTGAGCCAAGCTCGAGCTAGGCTTGAATAATGGAGCCAAGCCTAAGTTGACTCTGGGCAGTTCTTATGTCCGATTGACCAAGAGTCCGTACATATGCTTTGAGCTAATCTCGGTAGTTGGATATCAATATGATTGCAGAGATATTTACTAGTTAATAAGCACTTGATCCACTAGATTGATTTATAAAGTAATTGAATCATATATGTGTGTAGAGGTAGGCTATGCTAAACTCGACCAGTTTCTGCTCATTTACCAGTTGTGAGCTCTTATCATGCTAAATAATGATCTTCGTACATTTGATTTGCAATCAGCTTGCACAGCTGCCAGCCCTACTTCTCACCAATCGTCTTATCTGACAGAATTGACTGGAACATATCTAATATGCATGACATGAGAGTGCAATGTTGCACCAAAATTTAAGTAGCTGGCAGCCCTACTTTCATTACTGTCTTGCCTCCATTGTTTAGACTTGACCGAACATCAGATTTAACATGGATGACATATCAAAAGGACCAAAGGGTAGTGCTATGTTGTAGCACCTCACTTTAAAGTAGTTCAGAGGCATCTAAATATTGGATGTTTCTGAAGTTGATAACATTCATTTAGAATTGTATCCACTGGGTAAGTTTACGAAGTTCAGAAACATGCGACAAGCTAATACCGTGGGTAATCTTCCAGCTAGGGTCATGCAACCGCTTCGGTGTCTTCCCATAATCTTACACCCATGCTAGCTTCCAAAGCTCTTCCTTACTATTGTTCTAAATCATCCCCTTCCTCACACCCACACCTACTAACACACTCGCACTTGCACCTGTTCCTGATTCTTGGTATGCCAAAGGTCTGACGTTTGGGCTGAAATTGAGCCTTGAAAATCAATTCCAGTCAATCTTGGCAGCTATAGAGAGTTTCCCTCCAATACCAATCGTAAGCTGTCTTATTCAGTCTAGAATCTGTTATTCAGCAAGTTTCAGCTGAAAGTGACTTATTTTGGTGTCTACTACTATACAAAGGACGTCTATTTGTTCCTTTAAGTGCATAGGCTATATTGTCAATCTTGGGCAGTTTATCCTTATTTTTCTTGAGTTAAAGAGGAAATATATGATAAACATATCCTTTGATGGGCCAGATACTCTTGTAAAATGCTCACAAGAGAAAAGGACTAATGTGAACAACTAAAAATCAAACACTGTCACTTACAGCAATTACTACTTTTATGAATGACATAAACATAAACATCCTCTTCTCCCGGCCTCTCTCTCTCCCTGCTCCCCCTTGTCATTTCCCTTTTCATCCTTGAGTCCTCTACTTTTTACTCCCCTTCACCTCCTTATTTCTTCTATTCTTTATGTTTCATTCATTTCCTTTCACAATTCTTCATCATCATCATCATTATTCATTCCTCCTGTCCAATCTTTCATTCTCATCTCTCTCTTTTGTATTTGCAGCGGACAATATCAAACTGAAACAGAATGGCAAAACTGTTTCACTTCCTCTCTTCTTTCCTATTCATGTTCTTTGTTCCAGCCTGACATTAGATGACAGACATATGACTCTCTGCATTTCTGATTCAATTTTGCACTACCTTTACAACCTTTTCCTAAGACACATCAATTACACATCAAGAACCCTAAGACTCAATCTAAACTATTTAGATTTCTATTCTAAGCCCCATGCCTTCAAGGACCCCATCAATTTGGTACGATTGCCTCCCCGTTCTACAATACCTATGTTGAAATGTCAAGAGAAAGATAACAGAGTTAGCTAAATACAGTATATCATAAACCATCATTGTCTGATTGCATACATTAGATGGTCAATATTTAGTGTTTAGACAAGAGGATTCTATTTTTCTACCTGTCGATGATAACAAGACTATCATCGCTTTCCTTAAAAAAAAAAAAGAATGAAAGAAAAGATTATTATCCCACATGAAGGTGATGGTTATAAGTTACACAGACTGGAGTACATCACCAACTGAAAAGTTTTTTATGTGATGCTGATGATTTCTAATGACTCAATATCATGTCCATGAGCAAGAACACATAATGTATAATGCTGTTGTCATGGTACTCAAAAGCACTATGAGAAAGATGTCATTCTTTGCTGTAAAGTGAAAGGGAAATTTTCACAAAAGGAAAGGAGAAATTAAAATGACAAGCATTTTAAATTATCGATAGAATCTGAAAAGTGATAATAGAACTTTAGACCATCATTGCCTATGTAGCAGCTAGGAATTGTAGATAAATTGTAGAAAGTTGTCAAATCAAGGCTATCAGCATTAAATTATATCTTTTTCTTTCAATCATGAGGCATTCCTTTAAATCTTCATAGCTGGGTCAACAAGAATGCACATCTTAGATATGCCAACTAAGCAAAGATGCTTTCTTCTCCATGAATTTTCCAGTTCTGTGTCCTTGGTCATTCTTCGGAACAAAAAGTGGTAGAATGATTAGAATTATGAGCTCAAACAGATCAAAATAAGTTCATCTATGGCCCAGAGCTACAGGTTTTAAACATGCAAACTGGGATTTGCATCATGTCAAGAAATTTTTGCATAACTGTTTCAGACACTATGAGCAATGATGTGTTGAATTCATCTGCTCAAAACACTGAACATAAAATAAAGGATCTCAAACTCAACACGGTAGTCCTATAGTATATTTCATATTGAACCACAACACAAGCAACGCTAAAAACACATCAGCTCTGTGCATTAGATATAGAACTACTGAAAGCATACAGAGGAATGACATACCACTTTCCAGCCATCTGGATCAAGAAAGAGGTGATTTTGGTGTTTATTCCTGGAATTGGTCCCGGTTGTCGTGTGATTTTTCCTCCTAGCTCTTTGGAGACCAGATCAACAACCTCAGCACTTTTATAAACATCTTCAGTGCTAATAGCAACCTAGTAATGGATGAGTTATGACAAACATTAGGAAAAGCAATGGCAAATATACAAATTTACCAGTCAGAATAATGTGACAGAACCTGAGCATATGCGTTGCCTTTGGTATACTCTGTCACACCATAGTTGTACGTCAACTCCAGAACTGTTGTCTCATATTCATCAGCGTAACCCATCATGGCAATACTATACTGCACAGGTCATGTGATAAAAGTAACTATAAGTGCTATTAGGAACTATGATAAACTATGAGAAAAATGAATCCACATAATTTCATGATATACATAGGTTTATCATCCAATATATAACCAGTAAAATTAATTTCAGATAAAAACTACCTTATACTGAGGAACATCTTTTTGCCTCAATAACTTCATTCCACATGCCTGCAAGAAGGTAAAAGTTACCCAAATTTAACAACAGATTATCGCCTGAATCAAATAACTGACCAAAGGGGCATCCAAAAGAAAAGGATACTGAATACACACTTTCCGTGTATCATAAATTAATAAGCTACCGGACAGCCCACAACTGCCTGTGAATTGCAACCAGGATGATAAGAATAGAGTTCAGATTTCAAAAAATGATTGACATCATGCATTTTAGTTTTGTGTCTCTTTTGAACCTCCTTCCTATGATCACTGCAGGTCCTTGGTTGGCAATGTGGAGCATTAGCTGCCAGCATTCAGGTCTCTTGTCAGCTGTTCATCCATATATCTTCATTAACATGGCAGGGTACCCACTTGACTTATTCCTCTCATGTACATGTGATGGTTAATTGATCCGGTATTCTACCAGAAGCCACGAAGGAACCATTCTCGATAGTCTGGAGAACACACAAAGTGTGTCCCAGCCAACAGGCAGGGCACTGCCATGGAGAGAAAGAACAGAACACACTTGCCGGAAGTTGATGATCAGGATCATAACAGAACTTTGAATAGCAAGGAACTTAAATTGCATGGTTAAGCGCATTCCCAAAATCTGAGGTCACCTTATTTTTACCATAAATAATCTTAGCAAATTTCATATAATTGAGAAGAAGCCAGCACACATTCTTTACATATACAGATCCACCAGATTAATGCAACTGCTTCCTTGTAATATTGTTTTTCATATCATCATGCAATACCAATGGTTATCAACTCATTGGTGCAATAGTTTGCAACTCAACAAAGGAGGAGACTCAGAGAACATAAATTAAGATGGTAAATGTGTTCCTTGGTATACAACATGTAGTGCCAATTTAGATGAAACTCGAATTTCTGAAAGAAACTTTATCCATCTTGGCCTTCTCTTTGAAGACAATACTGGTCAGTCGTTCTTAGGTTTCTCCCAACATGGATGACAAGTGAATTGGGATGCATGCGAGACAGTATTATGGATAAGGACAATAAGAAATTATTTTTCCATGCTCACTCCTCCTATAGAATTTCCAACCTAGCCCCAACTCCTAGGAAATTTTCGTTTAGTATCAGGTAGCTTTTGAACTTTGGTTGATGATAGGAAGAAAACTGAATAATTATTCAATGGAACTTGTTTGATTGTGATCACTTGATTTTCTTTTCTTTTCTAATGTATCACTGGAATATGAAATGATCTTACTATTTAAACTCAAACCAGCATGTTCTATAATTAAGTGTTTGGGTTAAACCTTGATTGTGAATATGACAGCTTTTGCCATGAAAATATTATAAGGTAATATTCATGTTATACTTGAAGAAGTGGATAGCGTACTGAAAAAATCTAGCAATTAAAGACCGGAAAGGTAACAAACAGTAGCTACGTTCAGCTACTAGTTTAACTGTACAGTATTTTTGTGTGTGTAATGTAAACACCGAGCTAATTGGATATGTTGATTATCAAATGAACACATCATGAAAAGAAGAAGATGATGATGACAAAGAAGAAGAAGAAGAAGAAATAACAGCATTCATGAACAAAACATGCCATCTTTACATTTCTCAGTATTAAGATCTATCTTCTGTCCTACAAATGGGTAATAAAGATAGAAAATGCTTCAAAATATTTTCAAATAATGAGCTTGCAGGGATTCAAGGCTTACATTTTAACATGCTAGTATTAGCTTCTGCCAATATCCTTATGACTGGTAATAGCTAATTTTGTATACAAGGAAAGAGAGTTAATAGTACTTGTAGCCTACTAGAATCACAAATTTTGTGCAAATGTGAACAACATATACACTATGGTGTTAACACTATAATACCTTTCATAAACTTGATAGAACGTTCCAGATCACCCACACGAAGCATAACTTGGCAAAGAGGCTCGGGTGTCGGGCCTCTCTGAATCAGCTCAAAAGGTAACCATCAGGGTCTTGCACAAAAGCGATTACAGTCGTTCCTCCTTTAACAGGACCAGGTTCACGTGTGACCTTGCCGCCCTTTTCCCTGATGTTTTCAACCAACTTATAGACCTGCAACCCCGTCAAGATTTTCTCTTTTCAGAGTAAGCCAGTAGCATATAAGTGTGACTATGAAAATTAATTTTAAGCAAGTTAAAGATACCCACATCTTCTGTTGCAATAGCAAAATGCCCAAAGCCTGTGCCAATATCATACTTATCAACTCCATAATCTGCCCACAGTACAGGAAAGGAATCATAATAAGTATATAGTATGGTAGGAAAAACTCAACTTCATGAATTAACATATGTGTATTCCCATGACTGCCATGCATTACTTGCAAAAGTTTGTGGTTTAAGCTAACCTGGCAGTGGACTACAAATAAGAATGAGCAAAAAGTTCAAAAAAAAAACAAACATTTATATGATGATAAAAGGAAGTTTTTCAATGATGAGATACATACTATATGTCAATTCTACCACAAAATGAGAGTCTTCTGGCCCAAACCCAAGGAATGCATTTGAATATTTCTCTTCTGGAATGTCTCTTTTCCGCAGTAGTTGCATCCCAAAGCATTCCGTGTAAAATCTAATGACATTAAAAAAATTAATCAGAATGAAAACAATAATTCCATGATGTTATAGAAAATTGATAAATTACTTTAACAAATGTAATTTTAGACAGCATACTTTATGGTACGGTCCAGATCCCCAACACGATAAACAGCATGTAAAAATCGCCGCTTGTCTTTCTGTGCCCATTCAAGTACATTCTCGCTTGGAACTGTCTCAGCTTCTGTTCCAGATGCCATATCTAGATGGAACTATATTTGCTTCTGTGTATGTTATGCAGATAAATTAATCATAACTAAGCTATTAAACAATATTAGCATAAAGTGAACTAATGAGGTTCACAAAGATAATTTCCGTTAGGATCTATACATGCAACTTTGAGGCAACTTACCAGAATTCATAGTGCATTGGAAACTTACTGTCCAAATTGTAGCAGAGGGAACGATGGTAGGAGATCAGTTAAGGATGCATGATAATAAAAAAGCAATAAGCTAAGAAGCACAAAAGCAACAGAGTTTTAGAAATGCCATTCCTGGGAGCAGGAACTACAGAATTATTGTCTCAAAATCTGCTTTTAAACCAAACACTGCTCCTGCTCCATAAGACACTATGAACTATAAGAAGCATAAACCTATGGTTCCCTCTAAAAAAAAAAAATCACATGTTTCTCACTCCCATTCTAACCCCAAGCTTTGAAGACCCCTAGGATGTCACATCAATGACAAGGAAAATTTGCATGTAAATAGAAGGAATTACCTAAAATACAATTATAACTATAGAAGCAACATTATGGTAAATTTGACAAAATCACTTCAATGTGTTTCAAAGCAATGTAACAATGATGGGCACTTTACAAAATGACTTCGAACCATTTTCCCCTTTCTTTTAAAAAGCAAAAATAGAGCAATGCCCAGAATATTGGGCTTGTATGTTGGATTAAAAGCTGATGTGGCTTGAAGGGCAGCCTAGCAGCAAGCTGAAAGGTTGGTGGGATTGATCAGCAGAAGAAGGAATCTAGCAAGTTGATCAACTACAATTCAAACCAATAGGTGAGGAACAACAATGGAAAGTCTTTAATATATGATGTACCATTCAAAGGCTTAGTTGGAATATTCAAAGGCGAAGAGTTTAAGCAAGAGGTATAAGAGAGACCAGTTTGAATCTTTACATGAGAACTTAATCAAATTTGGCAACAGGTATCTTTTCTTCTTCTTCTTCAATATCTCCTCATATTCCCTCTATTATTCTTTATTCTTCTTCAATGTCCTCTCAATTTTCTATAGTATCTGCAATTGATCACAGTCATCCTTGCTGTGTTAAACACAACCCCATCGGATCAACTTAATGTTATCCTCATTAGACATGAGAATAAGTCCGAAGTCAATCTACAGCTATATTTATTCTCCACATCACACCAGTGACTGGTTCCATACGTGTTCTAATAATTACTTAGAAAAGAGGCTAAATATTGCACAAAATAATAGAGCTCAAAATCCAGATCTGCATTTAATTGAAGCTGTCAAATAACTACTATTCCTTGATAGCCATCAGGATTGCATAATTTTTATTAAAATGACTTGATGCAGACAATATCCTAAATGGTCCTTCCTGCTGAATTCTTAAGGGCAACGCTTCTCTCTTCCACAACCAATCTGCATATGCCCATACTCCAAATCCAGAACTTATGCTAGAAAGCTTTTCTGAGTTTATTAGAGTGATCTACAGTTTGCATTGGAACAATTGCACAAGATCCATCTCTATATGGAAGGAAAGAGCCAGATTTGACCATCCATTAATCAAAAACTCAATCTGTGCATTTGAAGTATTGTTCATGGAACTGATGCCCACAAGTAGACACACTAACACCAAGGAACTAGGTAAGGCCCAAACTTTCTGTTTGTTTAAGGCCGTCACAAAGTGCCTCCAACCACCATGGCATGACCAGCTGATCTGGTTCGTCAAGCCATGGATTGACCCTACCCCAATCAAGAGTCGCTTAATATTAAGCGAATCCCTAAAGCATTTCCAGTCATACAATCTGATGAACTGAAACTGGATCTATGTCCACCTGGAACGAGCGAGAGGGGAAAAACATCTCCTTATCATCAAATACTGAATGGGATTATTTAAATGCCTCCAAAGTAAGATTCAAAAAGTTGATTCAGAGAAAAGAACACATTAACATGACAAAATTTATCAAGAAAAAAAAACTACATCTTCCAAGAATTAACCTTGTTTGGCGTAAATTCCCACAGCACAAACACAACAGTACAAAACATCATGCCATAAAGAATGATATATTGAGAGAAAAACATTCTACAACTTTCTCGACTTGTGGGTTTCGGAGTATTTTAGAGTTTCGCTTTTGAAACCCTACTTCTGATCATTTCTTGGAAACATAACGATTGACTGAACCATAAACGAAAATTCCAAACCATAATCAAACAACAGCTAACTTAATTTTGATCATCGTAGTAAAATAAGAAGAAAGAACGAGACGATTGGAACAAAGGGGCGGTCCTCCCACCGGATGAAGAGGCTTTAGGTTCGACGCACTCGACTGCCGGCTTCCCTCGGTGCGGGATGTGTGGGGAAGGAAAGAGAATTATTAAGGGGAGGGCGTGGGCCGCGGGGGACACCGGTCGCTGCTTGCCAGTTAAGGCCGGACGATTGACACGTAGAACGAAAGTTGCTCACGATAAAATGGCTTTTCGTACTAAAATGAAGATTTCCTAATTTTGTTACTAGAAACTTAATACCTTATTAAATCTAACTAAATAATACCATTAAATTGATATAGCAATTAATAAAATTATTAATCACCATGTTTACTTAATATATATTATATTAATAAAAATATTTTCATTAATATTGTATCTTATCCATATCTCATACGTGGTTTATTACATTGTATAAATATTTTTTTAATTTTTAGATTTTTATGATTGTAATCTTGCTTAATAGTGGAAGGATAATTACTGATAATCATGCTATATTACATTTAAATATTTCTTATATGTAATACTTTTTTCTTTTTATAATGTGCAAGTTGGATCACAATTTTATTATATTATAGCAATATTTATTTACTATACCAATGGCATATATATACTATTAGAATTTTGCATAATAATTATACACAATAATATTAACATAAAGAAACTATTTAAAAGTAATTAAATTTTTATCTCTATTATATTATATTTTATTTTATTAGCTATTTTTTTTTATCTATCGCATCTCAAAAATAATTGGGAATAGAAGAAAAAATTATGCTCCAGGCATCTCGTAAGTTTTATGCTAGTTTCAACTAATGTGGGGTGGAAAATAGGCATAGTTACTAGATGAGATGTAGAAACATAGAATTGAGAAATGCAAAAGCTCAACCATGCCTCATACAACTATATTTGAAAGTTGGCTTTATACAATATAGTATAATAAATATGTAATACTTCCCTTTAAAGTCCTCTAAAGGTCTTCACTTTTATATTTCATCATTAGCTGCAAATAAAACATGTCAACCCATAATCTGACCTAGTTACGTCTGGTACATCCTGATATCTTAGACTCGTGAACGAAGTCTAGATCAAATTGTGGTTTTATTTAGAGAATTATGTCATGTTTGTATTAGATGTTTTCATATATAATCTAATACATACATTAATTGAATCAAAAATGGATAAAATGTTAAATAATTGATTCGTTTCGTTTACTTAACCCAAGAACGTACATAACTATCTCTTGCCCTAAACTCTTCATCCATTCACCTCTTTGTCATATTCTAGATTAGTAGGTTTGTATTGTGGGTAATTGCTTTCTAAGTTGCGGGAGTTCAAGTTAACATTTCCTTAGATTTTGTTTCACTTATTACTCATTTTACAATAATTTTTGCTTCTTGACTCGACCTAGATCTTGATGTATTGAGTTGTATTTAAGCCAGGCTTTGTCCAACTTAGCTCAAATAACCTGATAAATCCAAGATGTTTTCCATCAACTTAATACAACCCAACTCAATTAGTCAATGAGCTGAACCCAAGTCTAAAGTTGGAACCCAAAGAAATAGGGTCAAGTTCAAGCCATGCTGGCACTCGCTTGGCTCCAGGCCCATATGCCAAGAAATTTGTCATACAGGTGAGTCACAAGTGGGTAAATTTTAGTTTGTTCCAACTAAGATAAAAATTAAAAAAATCTAAAACCCAATTAATATAAAGGAATTGAAATATTTATTTGAAGTAATATTAAGACTGATAACTATTTTTATGCTATAAAAAAAGGAAACAGCATAATAACAAAAAAGTGAACATTGAAATAATAAATGACTTAACATATAAAAATAAAAAATCAAATATAGTAAATGAATTAGAATTAGAATATCAAAAAATGATAAAACAAATAAGAATTTGCAAATTTTGATAAAAAGTTGGACACTGTATTTTTTTAATTAAAAAAAAAGTTGGACACTGTAAATGGAGGATTTAGCAAGAGATGTGAAAAAATTTTGGAAAGAAAGAAAGATTCAGAGCATTTAAAAGATTCCTTTTATTATGTCGATGCTTCCTCTCTATTCTACATGGTTTCCTTCCATTTGTTTCCCATCCTTTTTGGTATCTTTAAAATATGTGCCTCCCTAAATGGCCATCCTAATCAGCAAGAGGAAATGGAAGGGGTCCGTAGTTGAGAGGAATTTGAGTTGGGAGATTGTGATGGAGAGAGACATCTAGATAGATTCCCCTTCCCTTATTCTACTAAATAAAGATTATTATGAGAAAAATGCTAAAATAAAATGAAAGTCTTCTAAATTCAGACTTTCCTTTTATATTATAAATTTATAAAAATCTCATTTAACATAGTAAAGAAAATATACTAAAAAAGATCAATTGATAGAGATGTAGTGTCAACCATTATCCCAAAATACATCAGTTTGCACTGGCCAAAAATAATAAATAAATTTTAGATATATTATATAGAGGAATAAGGAATACCTATTGTTAATACAAATAATTTGGTTAAAATTGAGATAAAAGATTGTCAAGTGTATCAATCACTTTAAAATAGGGGTTAACAACCATAATCTAAGCCTATTTATCTGCCTCAACCAACTTGATTTTAACCCACCTAACTTGGTTTGTTGGTTTCATTGGTAGGATAGAGGTCAGCAAACTTCATCTGTTAGCAAGTGAAATCAAATTGAATCGAATCAAAACTCCTAAACCAATCATATCATGAGAATATAAATATCAATTAATTTAAAAATATTATATATAAAATATAATCTTCTTAAAAATAAAATAGAGCTTTTAAAAAAACGCACAATAAGCCAGTGGATTGATGAAATTGCTTATGCTTAAAATAAAAAATAGAGATTGAGAACTAATTTCATATCTCGTCATTTTCTTTCTTTTTTATTTTCCTTTTCTCTTTTTTGCTTCTTGTATTCTTCTCCCTTCTCCTCTTTCTCATTTTATTATTGATGAAATATATGATTGCTTGCTACAATTTTTCTAAAAAACAAATCTGTGCACTAAAGAATTATTCGAAGAAATATCCATCTATTCTTTTTTGGTAACTATCGATCTACTCCTTGATCTTCCTTTCATCATTTTCTCTATCCCCCAATCTTTACATCCCCTTTCCTCCTCATGTTCTTAGTAAGATCGCATGCATAAATTAAGTATACAGTACTCTTGGCTAATGGATTGGAAGTTATTGTTGCCACAGACAGCCTTTATGCTAGAAAGTTTACAAGCATGCAGGCTTAGATTTTGGTTTTTGTTACATTGGCTTAGATTTTGGTTAAAAATGCCAACCTGAAGGATTGATTCCCTCCGTACCATTTTTGCCACCAAAGTTTGCAGTACTTCTATCACTATCATTTCTAATCAAACCTCACTATTGCTACCCAACCGCTATCTTTCTCGCCCACTACTTTAATGTCATGTTCTTATTTCAGCTATTTGATTGAGAAAATTTTATTTCATTTGGTTCTAAGGAAGAACAGAAATATCTCAATCTCTCAAAATCCAATCCCAACTCTCTTCCAATATTCAAATCTCATTTTGATTCCAATTTCAGTCACAAATCAAATATATGAAGAAATATAACCATTTTGATTCTCATTCCAATCAATTACAATTTCGATTTAATTTTGATCGTAAATCAAATGCACTCTAAGAACTTGATGAGCCACCCCTCCATGCGCTATATCCCTCCAAATTAGCTCCTCCACTTTAAATACAAAATCTTTGTTATTTAAAACAACCATTATGAACGCTCCCAGATTCCACACAGAAGAGTTACACAGATGATGTGAAATTCTATTAGTTGTTTTTGCCCCTTCACTTGACACTAGTTATCCATTAGCTGTGTTTTGGTTGTTTTAAAATAATAATAATCATAAAGTTTCTGTGCTCTTCTGGCATTTCCCTTGCCAAGCATCTGGCATATACCTTTGGCCAAGGAACGGTGGGCTGCTGATGGCCAGCCGGAGTTAATGGCTGGGGGAAGCCATCAATAATTAAAGAAAGATGATTCTTTAAGAGAATTGATGGTGATGGCGAGAAAAGAGGGTGAGTGATCACGATGTTAACAGCGACATGGAAACCATGGATTGGAGAAGATTGAAATATCCAGCCAAAAACCTTCGTCACCGCGCCAAGCTGCCCTCCTACACTCGGCTACTTTCTATTGTTTGAGCTTGTTGACCCCTGGTTCATTTCATATTCTTATCACCACATCACTTTCTCTGAATATTAAAACCTGAGGGAACCATAGTTTACCGATACCCACGCACAGAGTCCCAACCAAGAAGCACGCCTTGGTGCCTCAATAGCTTTCTATGATTCCAGAATTTAAATGTATTGCAGGTAGAACACAGCAGTAACCATAACCTAGAGGCAGCCAGCCATGCATATCCCAACCATTGCAGTCAGATATATCATTCCAGCGTCTGAAATCATTTCCAACATAGCCCAAATCTTATCAACAAAACTTCTCAAATGTCTCTCAATCTCCCCCAGGCCACATAGAGCCTACCTGTGACTTGCTTCTTAACAAATTATCCTCGGCTATGGAACCTACCACATTACTGGTTAATAGATTTTTGAACCTGCCAGTTGCGTTGTTATCCTATGTTCTAAAGCTAGGAGAATTCATTTTATATAAGCACTTAATGACCATATTTACCTCTAGTATGGTGGTCTATGCCACCTTGTTTTGACAGTGAACAACTAAATATGGATAATGCAACCACACAGATGCATGATATAGGGTAACTACCATCCTCAATGGAACTTCCCCAAAAATTTGTCAATCTGAAGTAAGTATTCCGAGAAGAAATAGTTTCATCCATCTAGGAGATCCAATTCTCCATCAGATGCACACTCAATATCCCCTGAATTATTTCAAAAAACTTCTTCAATAACTCATCCTTTCTCCAGGCTAAATCATCGTCCAAATCAATTAGGAAGAAGCCAAATTTTTCTGCAAATTCCTTCAATATATAATTCAAGCCTATACAGTTCTTCCCAAAAAAAATGATACCGTACAAATGATATAATTTTTTTCTGTACCTATAGTTTGAAGTTGTTACGTTTGACATGCTTGTGTCCACATGATCTAAATTAATTTTCCATCCATTTATGTTATTGGATTTTTTGTCCTGATATTTCACTCTCCAAAATTTCCTGTTCAAACATTTAGGGACGCTTCTCTGGACATTCCCAGTCCAAGGTCTTGATTACAGAAAGCATATGATTTCCAATAAGCTACTTGGTAACAGATCTTGCAGGTCTTAACTCCAACTTGAAGCCAATTCAACATGAGGTATACAAGATTCCGAACAACAACCTTCAGTAGACCTTCATTATCTGATCTTTCCAAAGTGGGAACTTCAAAAGTTGTTTTGCATCCTGTAGTTTCTAGCAGACATTTTGTAAAGTCTCATATTAGGGACAAAAGCAAACAGACAGAAATCCCTTGAGTAATCGTAGTCAAATACTACTCTTTGTTATTATTTCCATATACCTGTAGAAATTCAATAAGCTTGCTGGTTGCATAACTGAAAAGAGTGGAAGCTTATGACATGGGACTAATGGTCCAAATAAAAAATGGTGTGCAGTTGTCATCTGATAAGGGATGGGGAGCCTTGAAGGTCTCAGGTTAATCAGAAGATGTTAAAAAGACAGCTTGTTGCAAGTGATATAACATGTAGAATGAAGTCAAATTGTCAACAATAAAAGTATAAGAACTGCCAATCAGAGCTAATGAGGTCACTAAGCCTGAATATGACATGCAAACAAGAGGTTCCACAGGATTCCAGAGGAGATGAAAATTGAGAAATACAATACAATGCAGCTCTAAGGAGATGATGGATACTAAATGAACTGTGGTGATTTGCAGACTGGTCTTAAACAAAATCCACCTTTACATGGCATTTTTTGCTATGGATAGTTCCATGATCGTTGCTTGAGTTTGCTGCTTGTACAATTTGTTTCTAAGATCATGCCTACTCTTCATTTACTGTATGTCCATGTATTTCTCCATCATGATTGATCAGATGTAGAGCAGATATTCATAGTCGTGAAGGAAACAAGAAAGCTCTGACCATAAATTATGATTGAACGTCAGATTGATGCTAATACTAGAAAATTTGTGCCTGATGCCATGCCAGAGCAACTTTAAGCAAGAGGCATTGCTAATAAACCTCTAGGGTCAGTTGGTGGATAGGAGTTCTACCTTATAGATTGCTAGTATTCACCATTAAAGCTCATGCAATCATGGAGCAACCCTCTGACTTACCATAGTTTTGGAAAAAGCTCTAAACAGAGAAAGATAATGATAGTCCAGCATTATCTCAATTATTTACGATCATCTTTATGGATCTTCATTCACCAAGCATTCTTATTTAGGCTACCTCTGATGTTATTTCAAGATAAAGAGAAAGATAAAAATTTTCAATTTAGAGAATTATGTTTACGTTAATATAGGACTGTCTATATGAAGATTCATGCGGGCATGTATTTAATCCCACATTGGCTATGTATTAGATAGATTTTGGATACTAATACAGGACTATGGAATCCAAATATTATTTACTGGCTAGCTTTTTGGGTGAGCTCTCGGATTGTTACGGTCTATAAGCCAATGGAAATGGAAATACACTTACATAGTTGATCATATCTACTCTTTATGCTGATTAGTAAAATAAATGAAATAATAAGAATACATCTCAAGCTTAAATAAGTAAGATGTCACACAACTTCATTAATTGAAGTTAGAAAAAAATTGTGATGAGACAATGAGACATCTTTCTTTTTACAAAGCTTCTGCAACGGGGAACAAGAACATTTTAAGTTGTAGACTAGGGTTATCCAATCCCAGATATATAGATGTTTATAATGTTTGCATCTTAATGTTCAAGCTCAATTGGCCAAATCAATATCTTTTAAACTCTTTCCCTAGATTAACTACACTAACCGGACTAAAAGGCTAAATCTTCTTTCATTTCAGAATGTAACTGGATTTTGTTATCACTTCAATCCATGCATTTTTGACTGGTCGAACTGGTCCTTGTGCTGCTTAATCCATGAACAGTTCAGGCAATTGATGGAAGTTGAATGATGCAGCAAAGAATATAAGTTTCCTTTTTTTTTTAAATAAGACCTGTACACCAAATAACACATTCAAAAAAGGCTGTAAGTGGAAGAGAAAAAACCTCTCCTGAGACTTGTTCTTAATAGCAGTCCGTTTTGCAATTGCATGTATATATTGCACAATAAGCTTTTTGTCACATTTTGATATAATAGATCACTTGACTGCAAAAAGAAACAACACATGTAGTATTAGACATATTATGGCATGCACACATATTAACATAAAATAGAAACCAAGTCATTCTGGAATGCAAACATGTCGATGGAAAAGTCAAAAGGTTACAGTAATGTATAATATGTTACGGAAGAAACATTGGAATAGTTAAAAACACAACCTGAAACAAAATATTTATGAATGGGCAAGAATTGTGAGTGCAGGATATCAAAAACATATGCGATGGAGCTGACAAGCACATACACAAAGAGAACTTCAGCTGCTTCACATTAAGTGGATTTTTCTTCTCTTTCTTTCTTTCTTCTTTAATCACCCTTTTCCAGTTCTCTGCACTGTCAATTATCTCACCGGTCTTAATGAGGTAACGAACTCTGGTCCCATCCTCAAGGATTTTATGCCCCACTCTGCTCGCTACTTGTTTTTCGTTCGAGTAAAGCATCACATTTGAGCTGTGAATAGGTGCTTCAATCTGTTTAACAAAGATTCACAGTGCAATTTATGCTCAAATAAGATATGCCAGAAGAAAAGGAACAAATAAAATACACTAGGATATTCAAGATGATAGTTCCATTAGGAGCAAAGCTACCTTCACAATCTGCCCTGGCTCACCCTGTTCTCTACTCTTCATGTGTTTTGTCTTCAAGTTCATGTCTTTTATGATTACAGTACTGTTATGCCTGAAAACCTGAGTAATCTCTCCAATTTTACCTTTCTCATGACCTGAGATAATTTTCACAGTGTCGCCAACTTTAACATGCATCTTATGCAATATGGGGAGACTATTTGGTTTACATTCCTTGCATTCCCAATGTTTAAACTGCAAGAAAAGAACACTAATATTCTTTAAAGCCAGTTACATAGTTCCATTCAAGAAGTTGTAGCTCATTATACATTGTATAAAACTATCAATGAAAATGTGTCCAACATAATATTTTATAGATTTTAAATAATTATATTTCAGAAAAAATGAGAACACAAGATGAAAAAGGAATTGAAGTACTAACCTTCATAACAATAGTGCATGGTTTGTCCACAAAATTGATCTGCATACCACAAAATGTCCAATATATTAGAATTGCAGCCATATAGGATGAATAGTAGGAAACATATGTATCAAAAGGGTATCGTACATAAGAAATAATTGGAAAGAGCACACATTAATCCTTGGTCCAATCTTTATTCAACCAATTCCAGAACAACATCATTATGATTACCTAAGGCATCTTAAATAAACTCCCTAATATATCTATATAAGTTCTAATAGCTTGACAGATGGAATATCCTTAAAATGCAATGTGCTTGTAATTAGTAACATAAACAATTTACATGATTGGTCCACTATCTACTATCTTGAAAGTCTATCATCAACAAATTTTCCTCCATCTAGTTTCTACGAATCATCTATTAGTAAATCCAATGTCGGTTTTGAATTCCATCAGAATATTTTCTTGTTGTTTTTATCCTTGATGATATATTCTCCAGGAAAATAGTCCGGGTGTTATTCTATGGTTACATGGGAGTGTGACCAAGAGATTACCGATTATCATTTGTTTTGAAGAGATCTTAGCTGGTAAGGGTTGAGGGGGGGGAAGAAAGGTCCTCAAAAATTGGACGGCTTCTTCTCATAATCAGATTTTTGTGTTTTCTATTTCTTTTAGAAAGGTAAATGAAACATATTGCATGATAGAAGAAGCATCATATTGTCGGGATGATGTCAACTCCTATGTTGTTAAAATGCTGACAACTATCATTGATGGCAAGATGCTATTAGCTATTGAATTGAATGAGGGAGACTAAACTTCATTAGAGTAGTTTTACCAATCCTTTGTCATGTTGCCTGTTCAACAATTCACATGCCCACCTTTTTTTTATAGTCAGCAAAAATCATTGTCTGAGAACAGACATCCATGAAATTCTGTAATAAGATTGTCTTATTGTCAATTTAGGCATTTAACTTGAGATTGTCCCACATTAGTGATGCTCCCATGCATTCATTGATTTAGTTTGCATAAAAGAAGCAAGCATGTACCTTAAAATGCATCTGATACATTTTGCTTGGCATTTGGTTGTATAATCTAGGAAACGGAGCAATGATTTGATACCCCCCAAATGAAATCAGCTATGAACACAAAAAAACTGAAACAAAGATGACATTTTCAACTAATTAAATTATACCAATATAATAGGTACTGCATGCATAATTTGTCTAGTTTAGACCTGCCATGATCTTCGTTCAGATTAAGCGAGACACAAGTTGCATAATTACTTTTCTCTTGAAACTTGACAGGAGTTTACTTATTTGTAACCTGGGAATCAGACATACAAATATAGGCCTGGCATGGATGTACTAAGGCTCACAAACCATCTTCCAATGAATGCAGCAAAGGCTAGTCAGAGGTGTTTCCAGGCATATGAGACAGATTGGTGGCAGACTATGGTTAGTTATGGCATCCCTAGGAGGTCAACAGGTTCAAGCACAAGTGAGTGCAGAACCATGGGTTCCCACACAAGTAGTGGAAGTTGTGTAGGCTGATGCATGTCTTCGTGAGTTTTTCTCTGTTTCTACATGTAGGCATTGGACACAAAAAGCTATGAACATACAAATAGGCTCATTTGGGCTCCCTCACATGTGGCAATCTTCAGGTTTCCCAAGCTATGTGAGGAGTTTTTGGTTCGCATATGTGTAAGGCTAACTAGGCCATGGACTCACTTACTAGGAAGAAGATGACTTCTCGTTTTGCAGATATAAGGGCTGCATATGCTCTACTGACAAGATCAACAGGTAAATATATGAACATCAGGCAACAGGTTATAATGTGTCTAGCAGGTGTTCCATACACCATACTGCAACACTGATGGGCGGCAGGTAACTGAATAGATATTCCATGCGCAATTATCACAATATATGGGATTATTGGTTATTTGCACTTGTGATGAATGTAATGATGTTTCAAGAGAAAAGAGAGTAATTTGAAAATTTTCTTCTTCCTAGAGGTTCCATTTTCATGGAGCTTCAAAAATTCTAACCATAGAGTTCTGCTTTTGAGACCTACATTTTTTTTCATTTTTAATTAACAAATGATTAATTCATGAGGAGATCACAAGCATTATCCTTCATAATCTAAACCCCTTCTTACCCTATCAAATTTGGATCTCTAGAACCTGGTAGCACGAGCTTACATTGTCTGACTGAAAGTGTGACTTTAAGGACAAATATGTACTATATTAAAAAGTGTTGGGGATCCTTTAGGTCTGTCAAAATTTTCCACGAACAAAATATTATGTGATGTACAAATAAAACTTTATTATGTAACAATCAGTAATATGGGTAGGGTTGGAAACAAAAATGCACACACTCCAATCCCAATCACCTCCCTACATCCAAAACCCACATCTTCTGCACCCTAAATTTCTCTCTCCATCCTAACTAACTATTCTCTCTCATAAACTTATTTCCATATAAACAACCTTATTCACCTCCAATTTTATCTCCCATTTATTTTATATTTTATTATATTCATATACATACATACATATTTGTTGGGATATACCGACTGACCCTGACACCGACTGATCATGATGCCGACTCACCAACGGATCCCGACACCGACTCACCGATGCCGGCTCTCCGACACCGACCGGCGCCAACTCCTCTGCAGATCCTGACACAGGCCCATCCCCGAGACGGGCCGACCGACCGACTTCACACGACTGATAACGGACGACGCTGACAGCGACTGCCGATAATGACCGGCCTGGGTGTGTCGGCCCGACTGGCCGACACCGACTCTGCCCGCCCGAAAGCCGACTCCATGCCGGGTGGGATAACGTCGATTCCCCATCGGGCGAGCGACTAACACCCGACCTCTACAGACCCTCCGGACGTCGACCACGCTCTGGAGTCGCCACCCGACAGCCAAGTCCCGACACATAGTCGGCCAGCCCGTTCACGACTGCCGAACGACCGGCACGGGCTGCAGTCCTATCAAGGACACGCTGTACGACTGCCAGGGGCCTTGCCCTGCCAGGGACCTGGGGAATTGTCCTGCCAAGGGCGCCAATTAATTCCTAGGACCTGTCAACCCATCGACAACATGGCAACCCCCG
>KE504636.1:1841002-1853196 GCA_000441515.1 Elaeis oleifera | reverse complement strand
GCCTCCGAATACAATGGTTCAGAACAGAACATCATGCTCTAAAATGTTTACCATCATTTGTGTTAATATTTAATTACTTTCTTTTGTTTTTACTGTCTATTTTAACTGAAATGTAGAAACCTGGAACATGATTATTGACCTCTTAAACTAGGATCTGACAACTGCAACTCACATGGACAATCAAACAAGTTTCCCAACCTTGGTTTAATTTTATGATATATTTTCATAGATTCCCTACAGAAATGCTAGAATCCCAAGCCTTGCAAGGCACCTAGCCATAAACTAACCTTCTTGCTTCTCCAAAATAGAGACTATGTAGCCCTTGCTTTCATGAGGATTCCTCTTATCTTGAAATAAGTAATTTGATTGCACTTTTTTCCTCTGAAACTCATTGAGATGGAGGTGAAATTAAGCATCGTATCAGATGGAAAGGAAAGAGAAAACCACTACCTACTTAAGTGAACTTTATGTACAGCTGAACCAATTTAATAGTCCAGACAAGAGTTTAATTGAAGTCAGAGATGCCTAATCGTGGGAATCATGAGGAGCTTAAGTTATAATTCTATAAAAGCTAAATTCTCACCATTTTACCAAGAAACATCAAAACTACATAATATAATTACTAATTCGTAATTTTGGAACAAGTTGCAAACCAGTGAAATATACCACCCTCACCAGAAGCCACAAAAAAAAAAAAGCATAAATAATAAAGGCAAGGACATCAGAAAGATAAACATAGATTACCATACTTGTAACAGTATTTGAGAATCCCAGAAACTGAGACCAAATTCTTTCTCTTAGGTCCCTCCAGCCATGAGGATGTGCCCTTTTCCTCAGCAAATTTGGGGGACTCCTGGCCTGCTGTTGAGTCCGAGAGTTCTGTACAAGTGTCGACACCATTGGCACGGATGGGGATGGTCGAAGCCCTCCTTGAACTGCTACTCCCTATCTGTGCACGCCTCTTGCGAAATCTAATACACAAGAGAGCAGCTGCAGCCAAAAGCACCCCAATCACCACCCCTATTGTCACCCCTATAATCAGACCCCAGGACACGCCTTTCATCTCCTCGACACCTTTCCACTCCTAGAAAACAGTTTTCACCACTCCATGAACAGGGCTTCAAATCTGCTTCCAGGCGTAAATTTCATAAATCAAAATGCTGACTTTTATGTTCCCAGTTAGACAAGTTGAACGGAAACTGTTAACTTGCCAGGGGCAACATCATGCAGTTATAAACAAGAAACGATGTACAATATTATATATTTAATACGAATCTACCATTTTTGAAAAGAACATCAAAGCCGTCACAATTCTAAAGTCAAATTTCACGATCACTGTCTAATGTTGTTTGCAAGAACACATAAATTTTAGCATTACAGTTTGACCAAATAGATTCAGCAGTTATTTGGGCTTCCCCCACTTCGCAAAATAGGCCTATAGCAAGGGCCGAATGCTGAATTTTCTTCCTGCAACAACTATTTTTTCCTTCTAGTCACCACCAATTTGAGCTCCAAAATCACACAAATCTCATCAGATCAATCACAGAAGTAGCTCTGCACACCCAAAAAAATCTAAAAAATTGAAGAAAACACAAACAGAATTTAATAAAGGAATGAACAACTGCTCGATCAAAATCACATTAAAAATTATAGCTAATAGAAAGGAAGAAAAACAATGGAATCCGTCCAACCGAATACTCAAAAGATCCGATCTCCACTACAGAACAAGAAAAGGAATCACAAAAACAAGTTGAAATCCAACCAAATCAGATCTCATTAGTGAAGGAAATAGCTTCCAGAAGCCCTAAATTCCTTCCACAAAATATCAAGCCAGTAAGAGCGTAGGATCAAATCGAGGAGGGGATCACCTACCAGAGATCCGAGCCGCCGAGACTTTGGAATCCGAGGGCTTAGCGAGCGATCGGACGGGTCGCATTCGCTTCGGCGAAGGAGAAGACAACTAAACTAAAAGCGAACAGAGGAAGAAATCGAAAAAGCGTTCGAACGGCAGGACCCGATCTCCCTCCCTCCATCAAAATTGAAGAAATTTAATTTTTTAAATAAAGGAGATCTGAAGCGTCGTTGTTCAGGCTGTGGTGCTTCGGATTTATATCACCAAAATGCCATTAGACTTTTCAAAATGACAAAAATACCCTCCTGCTTTGTGTCTTTTGTTCGGCGGTTGTTGACTTTCATGTTTCCTGGGCGGGTGTGAGTTGACACGCGCCGCCCAGCGAAAATGGGAAAGGAGTTCGGACTGTCCAACGTTTCGTTTCCCAAGACGGGAATCGCGTTCTGGAAGATTGGGTTGGCGGAAACGTTAGTTCGCGTTGGATGCTGTGGACCCACGTCCGGAAGACAATTCACCATGCCGACTGGGCTTGTTGGATAGCCGTGAACTGGGTTTAATTATTGTTTGGACCAGGTCCAATGGACCACGCCCAATCCCACGGTGGATAACAGGGAACATTATGTCACCAATTCCGGATTGTGCCTTACCTACCGTGCACATGCCCCCTGATCCATGCAATAATTTCTCATGAACTGGTGTGCTCATTGTCATGCCTCCGAACCAATCACAATCAAAATCTCCCATCAATCAATCAAAACCACATTATTGATTTAGAGCTTGCAGATTATTTAAATTTTCCTCCGTTGGCAACATCTTGGCTACAATCGTGAACTGTTTCATGGCTGCAACGGCGACATGTATGGAATGTGATGAACGGGCCCAATGCGCATGCACGACTTATGGAACATGCAATCGACTATCAAACTGCAGATTCGCACGTCTAACTTTGCAACATATCTCGATCCTCGCTTATATCATACACTCTTAAATAACTCTCCAAATAAGTACTCTCGAGCCTTTATACATCTATGTTATCACTCTGCTGCACTAATAACATTTTCGTTATTTCCTAAAAGTTTATCTTAGTTATTGTTGCTGCTCAAGTCAGTTGAGATCGGAAGACTGACGTTTGAGATTGAAAATCAGACATCTGATCCTAATACAAAATACTGATATTGGAGAGACCTATAAAATAAGTTCCAAACTGAAAGTTGTAGCTTCGACAAGGATCTTCTGACACTCAAATCATAAAAACAGAGAACAAAAGAGACAGCAATGAGTTCTCTGAAAGGGATTTGATTTGATTTATCTGGATTTTTGAGGCTCTGATTGTTTATATAGAAAGATATCGGATAGCTGATTGCATAACTGTGTGATTATACGATCTCGAGATTGTCAGACCGTTGAAATTACCATAGTGGGTGAGATAATTTAGTCCTTGATGGCTTCTGCGAGATCAGAAAAAATTATTACGTCGTATTTTACCTTTCGAGATGAACAGCTATCGCACACAATAAAGAGATAAGTCAGCTGAGGCAGCTCATGCACAGGTCGGACTTCGTGAATGCCTCAGCTCAGCAGGAAGACTGACTCCTCAGCTCATACGACAATCAGCGGTCGTATTGACGACTCTAGAGCCTGAAATACCTTGCGATACAATGTCAATCCGAAGTGCTCACGATATCCCCCGTAACACTACCCCCTACTCTTGAGTTTGAGAATCAGATGAAGGGAGTACTCTAAAAGTGCCTTGGACCCGGTGCCGGGCATTTCTGCCTTCACACCTGTCTTCCACATTTAAGGCTCGTGACGTCAGCTTGACACAGCCGACGCAGACTGGCATAACTGATGGGACCATTCAGACGACGGTCTTCTCGAGGTTTTAATTATTTTACGATGGTTTTTATTTCTTTCTCCTTTAAATTCACGCTTTTGAAGAATGGGTATCCACAGATTTTCTTGTGTTGATTTCTCATCACTTCCTTAATGCACGATGGATCCACAGCGCGTGAAAAGGCTAGAGCAGATTCTGGCTCGAAAGAACAGATTGTGGTTTTAATTGTTGAAGCGGAACCTATAGTCAGGGAAGAAGATCATGCCACTCCTACCGTCGAGCCCACATCCCTATTATCAGAAGCTGTGGTGTAGAATTCGTCGAGAAAAGTTTCGATCGACGAGGCACCGTTGGAGACAGCACTGAACATGAGCGTCGTGGGACGCTCCAAAGAAGATCCGACTGAGATATCACAGATGGAGAAGGCGGTTGTTAATTCAGAGAAAGATTTGATGGCAACGAAAATTGGGAGGTTTTTGGAGACAGCGATTACTGCTTGGTACCTTTCTGCGGCTGCTTCTCTTGTGGGTCCTTTAGATCCGACGCTTCATACTTCATCTGTAGGAGAAAACTCTAATCCATGGTGGAGTACCTGAGAAATCTCCTACCACCAGCCGAGAGGCTGTTCCTCGACGATCAAAGAGGAGAGAAGCGATTTACCAATGTTTTAAAGTCCCTTGCACATGTGAACCGATATTTGACGAGCCTTGCGGGTTCCAATCTCGATATTTTGATAATGAAGAAGGAAGAAATCGAATTGCTGAAGTACCGATCAGAGCAGTTAGAGAGGAACGATACCGAGCTAGTCAAGAAACTCAATTTTATCAAGGAGGCTCTTCAGGAGGTCCAGGAGTCAATCTTCCATCAGGACGAAGAACTGGGATGGGCCAAAAGGAAGATCGTGGCCTTCAAGCGATTGAATCCAAAGACGATGAGAAGATTGAAGGTCTCGAAGAGCGTATTAGAACTCTCGAGAACAAAAGTCTAAGGCTGAGAGACTATCTCCGGGCCCGTGATAACTTGAAGCGTCTGAGGAGGGCACCTGAAAGGAAAGAGGCTTTCCTCATCTTGAAACTCACCCTTGAAGGAGCCCCAGTAGGGGTCCATCCAAGAGGGCTAGGACTTCCAAGGAACAAGCCGTGGAGAGAGAGTTCCTCGAGCAGATGGACGTTCTACTTCTAAAGGAGTTCAGACCTCCCCAGAACTGCTATCAGGAATCCAGGAGGCTGGATCGGAGGTGGAGCACCTGAAGAAAAGTTAGAAGAGAAAAAGGTAAATCACAAGCTTCTTTGGGATAAATTTATAGATCAGGAGATTTTACTTAAATGTGCTGAAAGCAGGCGAAAGCAGTTGAAGAAAGAGGAGCTAAGGTTGTAGCCCAAGCTTGCAGGGTAGTGTTCTTTGCGGGCTTTGAAAAGTGCAAGTTTGTTGTCCAGGTACATCTTCTTCCTGACTTTATTCAGTAGCTTCGAACTGATTGTTGGGACAAGAATTTGCAGATGGTGTTGTTTGATAATTTATCAAGGTTCACGATGACATCCTACTTTTTAGATGAGACAGTCAAGTCCGACGCAGCCGTCCAGATTGAAGGCATCGTCTGCAGAAAATAATGCCGTATCTAAAACTTCACGGCATAGAAGCTGACGGCATCGATGAAGAAGTGGAGGTCTCGATGGATGAAGATTAAATCAGCTCACTTGGACAGTGTGGAGGCGAGGTCCCTGGTGGACGAAGATTGAACCAACTCACCTAGCCAGTCTGATGTTCCGTCGATTGCAGCAGGACATCCCTCCTCATCCTCTTTTTTTATCTTTCTCCCCATTTTCTCCCGTCCCCTCTTCTTCTTCTTACCTTCCTCATTTTCTTCTCTTGTTCGTAAGACATTATCTGGAGTAATTGTCCTCTCTTTGTAAAGTATGTATCAGCTTTTTTTTTGTAAAGACTTTAATAAAATGAATTGCTCTGCTTTTATCTTTAAATTTGAATTTGTGAATTCTGTATGAATCTAGCTCGGCTCGTAGAGAATAGCACAGCGCGCGCTTTGCTTGACTTGTAGAGGTTAGCACAGTCAAATGCTTAGATCAATACTGTTCAGCTTAATACGAGTGAAGTTCTAGGTAACTTAGCCTTAACATAACTGAGGCATCATAATAGCCATCTCAACACTACCCCCCCTATTTTTGAGTCTGAGACAATGCTTCAGATAGAAGGAATGCTGTTGATATGATTACTCTGGCCATATGTTGTCTTTTTATTCTTCTTCTAGCGCCTGATTAGCTATTCTTACGAGTGACGTTGTGTGCCTGCGATGATCTCGTGCCTACGGTATCTAGCTCTTCTCATCTCCGCATGAGAGGCAGTGTGTGCCAGTGACGAGCTAATGCCTACGGCATCTTGCATTTTCGGCGGCCTTCTGAGGGTCTAATTAGTTATCTCTCTAGAGATTTTCTAAGGATCTCCTTCCACTTCTCGAACGACTCAGGCTCTGCAGGGGTCTTATAAGTTAGCCCCGCCTCAGAGTCATCGAGGTCTTCTCGAGGGTCTGATAAAAGCCTTCACGAGTGGTTTTGTATGCCTACGGTGATTTTATACCTGCAGCATCTAGCACTTCTCATCTTCACGCGAGAGGCATTATATGCCGACGGCGAGCTTGTGCCCGTGGTATATACTTTCGACGATCTTCTGAGGGTCTGATTAGTTATCCCTCATGAGTGACTTTGTGTGCCTACGACGATCTTTTGCCTGCGGCGTCTAGCACTTCTCGTCTTTGTGCGAGAGGCATTATGTGCCGACGGTGAGCTTGTGCCTGTGGCATGCACTCTTGGTGGCCTTCTGAGGGTTTGATTAGTTATCCCTCATGAGTGGCTTTGTGTGCCTGCGGCGATCTTGTGCCTGCGGCATCTAGTACTTCTCATCTTCGCACGAGAGGTATTATATGCTAACTGTGAGCTTGTGCCTGTAGTATACACTCTCAGCGGCCTTCTGAGAGTCTGATAAGTTATCCCTCACGAGTGGCTTTATGTGCCTATGGCGATTTTGTGCCTACGGCATCTAGCACTTCTCGTCTTTGCGCGAGAGGCATTATGTGTCGGACGTGAGTTTGTACTTGTGGCATGCACTCTTGGCGACCTTCTGAGGGTCTGATAAATTATCCCTCATGAGTGGCTCTGTGTCCTGCGACGATCTTGTACCTACGGCATCTAGCACTTCTCGTCTTCACATGAGAGGTATTATGTGCCGACGACGAGCTTGTGCCTGTGGCATGCACTCCGGCGGTCTTCTGAAGATCTGATTAGTTATCCTCTCATGAGTGACTTTATGTGCCAGCGGCGATCTTGTGCCTGCGGCATCTAGCACTTTTTATCTTCACATGAGAGGTATTATGTGCCGGCGGCGAGCTTATGCATGTGGCATGCACTCTCGACAGCCTTCTGAGGGTTTGATAAGTTATCCCTTACGAGTGGCTCTGTGTGCCTGTGGCAATCTTGTGCCTGCGGCATCTAGCACTTCTCGTCTTCACGCAAAAGGTATTATATGCCAGCGGTGAGCTTGTGCCTATGGCATGCACTCTCAACGGTCTTCTGAGGGTCTGATTAGTTATTCCTCATGAGTGATTTTATGTGCCTGCGGCACTAGCACTTCTCATCTTCATGTGAGAGGCATTATATACCGACAGCGAGCTTGTACCTATGGCATGCACTCTCGACGATCTTTCGAGGGTCTGATTAGTTATTCTTCATAAGTGGCTTTGTATGCCTATGGTGATCTTGTGCCTATGGCATCTAGCACTTCTCGTCTTCGTGCGAGAGGCATTATGTACCGACGGTGAGCTTGTGCCTATGGCATGCACTCTTAATGGCCTTCTGAGGATCTGATAAGTTATTCCTCACGAGTGGCTATGTGTGCTTGCGGCGATCTTGTGCCTGCAGCATCTAGCACTTCTCGTCTTCGCGTGAGAGGCATTATGTGCTGGCGGCGAGCTTATGCCTGTGGCATGCACTCTCGACGGTCTTCTGAGGGTCTGATTAGTTATTCCTCATGAGTGACTTTGTGTGACTGCAGCGATCTTGTACTTGCGGCATCTAGCACTTCTCGTCTTCACGCGAGAGGCATTATGTACCGACGGTGAGATTATGCCTGTGGCGTACACTCTCGACAGCCTTCTGAGGGTCTGATAAGTTAGATCTCAAGTAGGAAGAGGAAGCAACTCTTGAAAAACTCGGATGCCCATCATAAACTGGTGGCCCTGTAAGTTTTATTTCCATAAAAAGTGTTATTACATTATTAGTAATACATGCAGAGGTTTGTCGAATTTAAATTGAAGTTCCGTCGAGCTGCTTTAGCTTCTTCAGTTATAGCCTCCAGATGTTTCGGGGCGAGACTCCACCTCTTCTGCTTTTTCGATCAACAAGTTGGATCTACCTTTAGGTGATGGGATACCGCTTCAGTGTTGATGCCGGACATATTTGTAGCAGTCCAAACGAAAAATCCATATTTTCTACAAAGATAAATTAGTTGGCATTTGGTTATCTCATATAGACGTGAGCCGAGTTTTACCATTCGACTCAAATTCTCCTCAGTTTGTTGGGGCGCCCGTCAACCAGGCCTTCTCTAAAATTTAGGCCCATCGAGGGTCACAGACGACCCTCCAGTAATCATATGGATTTCTCCTCGGACGGATTGCTCTTCTTCCACCACCTACTCTCCGATTTGATGTTGCTCCTACCGAGTTGGCACTTGCTGTGGCTGAGGCAGAGGGAGAGGCTGCTGAGGCATAGGATGTGGCTGCGGAGCTCGACGTTAAGAGACCGCTCTCTGGATAAAATGATTCAGCCGTCCCTACCTAACGAGCCTCTCGATCTCATCATGAAGCTGATGGCAATCTTCAGTATTATGGCCATGATTACGATGATAAAATAATATTTAGTTGGGTCCCAACGATATTTTAGCCTCGTTCTCATCAGTTGAGGTGCAGGTAACTCAGACCCACTTGTAAAACATCTTGCTCCAAGGGATAGTGAGGGCGTGTAGCTATTATACTGCCCAGACGGTGATAGTCATCAAATCCTTTTCGAGGGATTCTGAGATCGACGACCTCGACCCCCATTATTCCACCTTAGGGGTGGAGATCGGGAGCGCAGACGGCTTTTCTCTATTCACCTCGGATGGCACTCCTTACTGGATCCTGCCGCGACGGAATCAATAGGAGAATTATCGGCAAAGGCCTCTTCCATGCAGATATACTTCTCCGCATGGACAAGCATATCCGAGAGATCTCGGGGATAAGTTTTATTAACGACTTTTTCAAATCGTTCTTCAGCAGATCACTCATCATTGCGGCCATCGTGGTCGACTGGTCCAAGCTTTGGACCTCCAAAATTCGTCAAGTTGAATCTATTCATGAAGGAGCGGATCGACTTGTCCTCTTTTTGCTTGATAGTGTAGAGGTAGTCGGACTGCTTCTACTATCGTCGGCTGCTGATAAAATAGCTGACGAAAGATCGACACAGATCTTCAAAGGAATAGATTGACGCTGGCTTCAGACTCGAGTACCACTGTCGAGCGATCTCTTTGAGGGTTGGAGGGAATGCTCGACAGAGGGTTGCATCTGATTCTCCATGAAGGAGCATTGCTGCCTTGAAGGTCTCCACATGATCGATGAGGTCGGTGGTCCCATCATAGACCTCCAGTTGAGGCAGCTTAAAATGCAGGGGAGCGGTTCCTACACAATCCTCAGGACGAAGGACGGTTGGCTGTTATACCCTTTGTAGGGCAGCACTGAGGAGCTATTATTGTTGAGGGCTTTTTCTATTTTTTGGCCTAACTACTGGTCGAGCTCCTGGAATCGTCTTTCGAAGTCGGCCTCATAGATGGTACCAACCTCGAAGAATAGAGGGGATCGATGTCCGGAGATTGAGTCATGACCCGATTGTGGACTTGGAGATCACCGTCGGACCGGCTGCTGAGCCCTAGGATGACTCTGATGAGTCAGCCTCCTCTCCAAACTTCGATGAGGCACCTGCGGCTCTAGTTGAGGTGGTGGTTGCAGAGCTGTAATTGAAGTAGGATTTTATGGAGGCGCCGCTGTGGAAGGCACAAGCGGACCACCGAGGAAATTGTGTGACGCATCGCCGTGGGTAGGGACAGCCTAGGGAGGCTGTGGTGCCGCTTGGAAGAGCGCGAGAAAGGTCTGGATCGCCTGAATTGCGATCGTCAGATGTTGAACTTGTTGAGAGAGCTGACCAAATTGGTCAGCCGTGATTGGCATCGGGAGGATTGGTTGAGCCGATAGAGGGTCTTCCGATGCCAGTGGTGAACTTGATTATCGGCTTGGCTGGCCGTCTGTTGGGAAGTAGCGATATTGGAAAGCCGGAAAGATATCTGTCTTGGAGCCATGAATACGAATATAGCCCTTCTTCTATATATTGCTGCTTAAATCGGTCGAGGTCAGAAGATGGACGTTTGAGGTCAGAAATCAGATGTCTAGTCCTAGTGCAGGGATGCTGATGCTGGAGAGATCTGCCCCCAAATCGAAGATTGTGGCTCCGGCGAGGACCCTCCGACGTTCAAGTCAGAAAATAGAGAACAAAGGAGGCAACGACGAGTTCTCTGAGATGAATTTGATTTGACTTACTTAGGTCCTCAGAGCTCTGGTTGTTTATATAGAAGGATATCGGATAGCTGGTTGCATAGCTGTGTGATCATGCGATCTCGAAATTGTTGGATCGTTGAAATTGCCATAGTGGGTGAGATAATTCAGCCTTTGATGGCTCCCGCGAGATCAGGGGAGACTGTTACGCCGTATTTTATCTGTTTAGGATAGACAGCTGTCGTACATAATGAAGGGATAAGTTGGCGAGGCAGTTCATGCACAGATCGGACTGCGCGGATGCTTCAGCTCAGCAAAGAGTGACTCTTCAGCTCATACGATAATCAGCGATCGTGTTGACGATCCGAGAGCTTGAAATATCTTGCGATGCAATATCGATCCGAAGTGCTCATGGTATCTCCCGTAACAGTTATCAAAGCGATCTCCATTGAATCCTCTCCGGCAGAATAATCTCTCTATTTTGTGCTGTTTTAGATTGGATCTAATATCAACGTAAAGATCCAAGCACGATCTCCTCTTCACAGTATCATCTTCGAAGTGATTAGCATTGTAGCCATCGCCACCTGAGTACAACAAACATTGGATTATCACCTCAGAGGTATATTGTGATCTCCGGCCAACACCTCTGATTTATTCAAGTGATCATCCAAGCCTTTTAGTAGATTAACCCACTTGCCATTCTAGTCAAACGAATTACTGGCAGCAACACCCAATAAAAGGACTAGGGCATATTAAAAAGTGAGGGACCATTTTGATAATGTAGAGATACTGAGCTACGACGGAACACGGTGCTCTATTCTATGAAATATGAGCCCCATATGAAAATTCCGGGTTTTAGGATATATTAAGGCCCAAGATTCTTTCCAAATTCCATCCCTCAGCCATCAATATGGTATGACTAGCTTATATCTAGACCCAAGCCTCTTCTGTAGGTTCAGGTGCAAAATGAGAAAGAGAGCAGGAGAGGGCATAGAGGAGAGAGGGAGGATGGGGGAGAGAGAGAGAGAGAAATTGGGATGAATCTTATGTTTAGATAGAGTCGTGAAAGAGATGATGGATGAGGTTAGAAGGATAAATAATTTTCATCTATTATTTAATTAAAAATTTAAGAATGATCGATGAAAAATAGAATTATCCATTCATCTTACTCTACCAATTTGCATCCTTCCCAATATGAGAAAAAATGAACGGAGCATGTGAAGGGTGAATCTCTATATTGATAATAGTACTTCTCATTAATTTTTTGATAAAACTATAATATTTCATCATTTTTTCATTCATTTTATTTATATATTTTTATTTTATCTATATCAATAATCCTATACTATTAAATTTTAATACTAATATTTTAATTTTAATACATAATTTTCGTTATAGACATAGTTAGGATTGCCTTCTAAATTACTATATTTAGTTAACTATTTAAATTAAATTATAAATTAATTAATTATTATAAAATTAATATATATAATTAATTTACATAAATAAATTAAAAATTTATAAATTTATAGAGCAATGATTCTTTAGTATAAATACGTGTTACAAATTGATAAAATAATTTAATAAAATATTATAAAATATCTTCAATCATTCTTTTATTTCAAAAAATTATTTTCATTCGTCCCTCAATACTTTACCAAATATATGAGAGCCACCCATCCTCTCCTCAGCCATCCTTCCTCCCATCCATATCTTTGTACCCAAACAGAGAGGAAGAGAGGTTGGGAAGGAGAGAGGACATACATAGAGAGAGATCGGGAGGACTAAGGAGAGAGATGGAATGGGAGATGGAGAAAAGAGGGGAGAGAGAGATCGTTTGGGAGAAAGAGGATAGATGGGCGAGAGAAAGGAGAGGGGCAACAGAGATCGACGGAGGAGAGGAGGTATAAGGGAGAGGC